>WUQG02417394.1:0-15543 GCA_011317285.2 Androctonus mauritanicus | reverse complement strand
AAAAAATTGTGGCTAGTACTCGTACAACGCTATAAACAGTCCCGTATAACGCGTAGGATAAATTTTTTTTAACGTTACTTACCCGTTACTCATCCGTTGATTGTAACTAAAAAACCAAACGATGTTTATGCCGTTTCCATGACAACTTTAACAACTTTTCCGTCGAGTTATACAAATCTGTATTTTCGGAGTCCGTATCATAATTTAATTTAATTTTTAATTTTTAATAAATGAATTTATAAATAAATATATAAATTTTTAATTTATAATAACTTTTTAAAAATATTATTATATACAAGCATACCTGTATAAATCTAAAGGGGTATGCTTGTATATAATAATATTTTTAAAAATTTAATTTGTATTAAATTTTAAAAAATTTAATTTTCTATTATTAAAAGAAATCTTCTTTAAAACCAGTTAATTAACACTCTGCACACAATAAAATGGTATTCGAAACTAACGCAAAGTCTCGTTAGCGATACGAGATCAGTACTGGAATTCGGAGACGAGTTTAAATTTGCATAAAATCGTCCGATGACGCGTGTCTCGCATTACGCGATTTCCTATAACGAGGTACGTATCCTCCCACGTTGTACGAGAATCCGCTGCGTGTTTTTATATTGTTCTCACGTTTCGTGTACAGATTTTTAATGTTAGTCTATAAAATTATATCAGCTAAAAATTGAAAATTTTAAAAGTATTATTACTACTTTACGCCAAAAATAGGCATTATAATACCACTATATATAGTCGCCTTATCAGGTAAGATTATCTTTAAAGATTTGGTCAAAATTTTTCTATGAATAAGGTAGAATTTATGGAGGGATCGATACTTGATACTGGGTCAACAGATTGTTTAAAAAAAAAAAATTTGTAGACATGATAACCAACGGAAACGAATCATTAAATCGGTGAAATATTTGGATTTATCTATCAGAGATAAAAGTTTAAAAATGGCGTCATGACAAGGTTAAAGTAAGAAAAATTTGCTGGGCTAACAATCTGCAAAGATTTAGATTCTTGATAAATTCTGCTGGTATTTTTCTTTTTGAAAATCTTATATCCAAGTGAAAATAAAAATATAGCATCAATATGCGAGCACTATAATACGTTCTTGGTAGCTGCGGAAAGGGTTTAAATCGGTTCAAATGTTACTGCCAGATAAAAATCCGTATCGGTTTCCACCCTACAATAAAAAAGCTAAAAATACGTCTAGTGGATTATTATCCTTATAACAGTTACAGATAAGCTGAGAGTATCCTCAAGATCCACGAAACGTCTTCGCTAATCTGCAGACTGTGCTTTATGTAACTCTAACGAATGTTAGCGAATCAGATAAGACTCGCACATTTTCTAACTCTTTTTTTTTTTTTTTGCTGGTCTGGTGGTTAAATAATATATTAGACGAGAGGAATTTCATAAATTGCATCGCTGGCTGCTGTTCATAATTTTTATTTATTGTTATATTCGGAATAAAATTATAAAAAAAAAAACGGTCATTGATTGAAATGTTAAGAAAGCTTTGTTTTCATCCAAGGAGAGAAACTTATTTCTATGATAATTCGGAAACTCCTCGGAAAGAATATTGAAGAATATTGATTAATTGGCCGCAGTCGTATTCATTAAACTAGAGAGAAAACTTTATAAAAGCGGGAGTTATTCATGCTCTTATTGATAGAATAAATTTCCATAAATTTAAAACCTTCAAAAACTAAACTTAGAACTAAAAATTAGATAAGATTCCCCTTAGATTTATCCGAAGATTTTTCTGAAAATTACGCATTTCGACGCTTCGTTCTGTAGATTTTTCTCGGATTTTTACGCCAATTTATTATGCTTCCATCCAGAAATAATTTTAATATAGTTAGTCTCGTTAAGTATCTGTGTTTTTTTTCCTCTCCTCGACGATTTTATTTATTGATTCGATTTCTAAACGAATGCTACCGAATCCAAATCCATTCTTTAAATATTTAACAATGCTGTTGGACAGCGAATCGCTTCACGGCTTCTGCATTCATTTTTTAACAATTCTTTCCACACTCTGAACGAATCTCCAATTATATTCGCTGCTACACTTTAAGTATTACGGACCATATAGCGCTTGAAATTCCCAATTCTTCGATTTCCAAGCGTTAAAAGAGAATATCGGCATTTATGGCTACTTCTCACGTTAGGTTTATAAAAATTTATCAGTATTTTAAGATCTTAAAAAGTTTAGAAATGCTATACAGAAAGTTAAATTGATTTGCCAGATCGATTTTATCAAATAAATAAGTTTAGAGTTTCTCCTTGGGGCAGAGGTCGTCTTCGAGTAGTGCTTGGGTAAAATGCTCTGTTGGCTTTCGAGATGATTCGAAGTATCTGGAATTTTGCCGACGGACAAAATAACAGAAACAAAATAAATATGTGCTCTTGCATAATACAGCAACTATTATACCGTTTACAGCCGTCAATAATACTTAATGAATTGTTGATGCTGCACCCAGTATAATAGTTGCTGCAATACGCAAGAGCATACTGTTATCATCGAAATTTCTGTGCTCTTGCAGAACTACGAAGCTTCTGTTCTCTTGCATACTGCATATTTCTGAATTATTAGCATTAATACGCTTATACTCTTCAAAAAAAGAGTATGCAGTACTTAAACATCTGTGCTCTTGCCTACTGCAGCAACTACTGAAACTTCTATGCTCTTGCCTACTGCAGCAAGTATTGAAATTTGTGTGTTCTTGCATATTGCAGCAACTACTGAAACTTCTGTTCTGTTGCATACTGCATACTTCTGAATTATTAGCATTAATACGCTTATTCTCTTCAAAAAGAAGAGTATGCAGTACTTAAACATCTGTGCTCTTGCCTACTGCAGCAAGTATTGAAACTTCTGTGTTCTTGCATATTGCAGCAACTACTGAAACTTCTTGCTCTTGCAAATTGCATACTTCTGAATTATTCCCATTGATAGGCTTATATTCTTCTTTTTGAAGAGTATAAGCGTGTCAATGCGAATAATTCTTAATACTATTTTTGCTTCCTGGATATATTTATTACGTAATTATTTTATGTAGTGTGAACGATGAATTGAGTCATGTTTAATAGAAGTCACGGATAAAAGAGAGATCATTATGCAAATGCAGAGAGAAAACGCTTGTATTCTTGCTAAAATATGATGGCTAAGCGATGATTCTTGTGCAATGATCTCGATAAAAATGCTTTTGAACAGGACGATTATGAGAAGAGAGTAAAAATATGAAGACACGAATTTGATGAGAGTCTATTTTCGAGTATAGCCCTACACTGAATCATTATTTAAAATTATGGTACCGATGAATAGATTCTACGTGTAAATGGAATTCTTTATCTGATTGAAAGTTTTTTAAGCGTAAAGGACTGCTGTTAGAAGACGTGTAAGCTAATCTTGTTTATAATGCAATTAGTTAATAAATTGAACGTGAAAATTGTAATATTAAATTTTCTGGACATTCTGGGAAGGTGACTTTAGTGAGTGCAATGAGGATTTATGCTCTGAACGGTTTCATTTTATGGATTGCTCACTGTTAAAATACCATTTTATATTATGTTATGCTAATGAGAAGAACAAGATTTTAACGAATTGGAAAGGAGAATTTCAAAGAAGAAAGTTGAGTAAGAAATGTAGCAAAAGAATTAACGCCACTGGATTATGATTAAATTACGTGTGCATTAGATAAATTAGATTATTTTTGTAAAAGAACAAACAGTAAAACTAGAAGAGATTAATGAATTTATACACGTTGGATGCACATTTCCGTGCCACGAAGTATTAGAATATGCACAGAATAGCTGACAAGTGACGTTCTCTGTACTTTTCCTCTATCGAGTTGGCTGAAATTCGGAAGAATCGAGCAAGTTTTAATACGATAATACCCAATGTAAGTTCGGCAAGAAAGATATACACGTTTTACAAGATGTTTAGATGTATTTTATAGGGTACAGATAAAGGATATAGTTGAAAAGATGAATAATTCGATTTTGTTAAAAGGATAAATGGAAAAAAAGCGAGTAAAAAGAGGAGCGAAAGATCGGTAAAGTGGATTGTTGTTATAAGAATTGATCCAAGAGAATTGGGAATATAACAAAAACCAAGTAAAAAAAAAAATACTTGAATAAGAAACTGCGAAGATATATCCCACACGTGTGATAATTAAATAAAGATTTTTTTACTCTAATTTTATCATTTCGTTACTTTTTTCTTTACGCCAGCGTAAAGAGAAAGCGTGATGATGTTACGCATAATATCTTCTCCGATATCAACACTGTAGCACTTCAATATTTCATCACACGATTTTATTCTATTAAATTCTGTAGCCATTTATTATTTTGTTTATTAATTTCGATTTAGAGCGGCGAGATATATCTAAATGCAGATTTTTAGGATAAAGAATATTGATTAACGGTAATACTTCCTCCAGGTTTTTATCTTCATATTTTTCTCTTCAACAATTTTCTCCGTCTAAGAAGTAATGCGAAAACTAAACTTCGCGTATAGGTATACATGGATTTGGAGAGAATCTGAACCGATTTAATTAATTATATCTACATTAATATTATTTTTTCTTTCTGTTTGTGTTGATTGGTGATATTTCTCAAGTTTATTTATATTTATATTTTTATTTTTATTTTTTTGAGTGGTTGTATTGGGAACACTCCAAAAATCTCCAGTAAAACGAATGTTATGATTATATCTGACGATGATGGCGAAACTGTTTCCACTCGAAATATGTCGTCCTCGATTAAAATCATTCTTATTTCTTTAATTTTAATGGTGTCTGAAGTCCACTTGCCTTTTTAAATGATTAAATATTCGTCTTTGAGATGTATATAAATATATTTTAAATAAATTTCATTAATATTTTTCATATTTTTGGAAACGAGTTAGTCGATGTATATAATCTGGAGTCCATTACGCGGTTAATCGATATCGAAAAAGACGTACGCTCAGCGTAAGAAAGGAAAAATTTGAATCCTTTGGCTGCGCCACGCGTTTTGTCAGTTTCGAATTTATCCCCATTCCCTAAATTTTCCCGTTAAACGTATTCTTCGCCACGACAAAAAAAAATTGTGTAGATTTCAGAATGATAGGGAATCTAATCCGTTTCACTTCACGTTTTTCCTTCCAGACAGGGATATTAATCCCTTTTCACACGTTGAAGTAATCGATTTCATCCCGATTTATTTCCCCATCTCGGTTTCCATAACAGATCAGTTTAACACGTGTAGACACGTATCATCGGTGGCGAAATGGATAGCGGTTTTAAATCTGTTTCGCTTCTCGCCCGTTTAGGGAAATTCTATCCCGTTTTTTTCTTCCTTTTTTTTAATGAAACGGATACTAATAGAGGGCAGTGTAGCTAATATCGATTGGTTTTATTTTCTGCCACCAGGGTGCGCTCGGACAGATCTAGTGGCGCGGTTGGAGCCGAAGGATAGAAATCCGCACTCGAGGATGAGACTGGGCGAGGCTGATCGCTGCGCACGAACCAGGTAAGCGATGCTGGATTTATAAAGAGGATGGGATTGGTTAGTCTATGCCAATGACGTCATAAACGTCGGGGGAATTGGAAATATTACCTGACCTGTTGTCCAATTTGATTTTCGGTTTGGTCTCCCCTATTGATTTAAAGGTGATTTAATAATTAATTCGATTATCGGGTTTCGGTTCTTCTACCACCGGCTACTCTCCCGCTTATCCGGAAAAGTAGGATGGTTAATGGATCCGCAAGGACTAATTTTATCACAACGCATTAACATTTAATGGATAACAGTCACGGATCCGATGGAGTTTGGTGTGGCTAAGTTATAACGTTATCAGTAAAAATATATAACGACAGTGAAGTGGGATTTAGAATACGTAATAACAACAAAACTGCCAAGTGTACGAAAAGAGTAGAGTCACGATTTCGTGTAGTTTTATAACTCGGTAGGCGATGTGACAAAGAGCGTGGATATCGCTGCGAAAAAGTGTCATTTAGTCAACTCGTGATCAAATGGGGATCCCGTGTTTAGTCGACGAAGTCACGCGACGTCGAAATTGATTGCGTGACACCGAAACGAGCATCGAAGAGACCTGTTGCCCGATAAAAATAAGGCATTTTCCACCGCGCACACGAGACGAAAAATCCGATTCCCCCCCTCCAGTTTTAAATATTCCGAAATTCGGTATGGCCACCTCGTCAAATCGAAGAAACTACTTACGTTTCGGATATTCCGAATCGATTTTCGACAATTTAATAAAGGGATGGGTATTTAATTAATTCGAATTAGCATCGGCGAAACGATATTAACTCGATTATCAAAACACAGTTACTCGATTTTCGAAGAATCTGCCAGTTAAAGAGTTAGTTCTGTTTTGGTTTCCTCGATTTTCTAAACGGACGAAATTCCCGTTTGGTAATTGCGAACCCAGAAAAAAAAAAAAAAATCGAATGTTTCTAAAGTTAGAAGAAACGTTGTCGACGTGCTGTATCGATAAATATTCGATGATCACGGAACCATATTATGGATATCCTTAATAATCTTCTGATATGCTGATGGATATTTGGCTCGAGGGAATAGTAGATCTATATGATAATCAATGGCTAGATTTATAAATTATGGATAATTTAATTGGATTTGTTTCGAAATGATCTACTGTCGTCTTAATATTATCCGATGGTTTATGACGAATGTATCGAACGGAAGGTGAAGAAAAGCTCGATTATATCGAACGGTGGAAAAGCTGATTAAAAAAGAATGTCAGGTGGCGAAGAAAGACAATCTAGAAGGAACAGCTGAAGTTGAGACGACGATCTGGCTGTTCTTTCGACAACTAAAAAGAATACAGTGATACGTCTCTATTGTTAATTGAATATTTCTGTCGCTTAATGCTGATTAATTACGTTCGGTCTCGTCATTAATTTTAACTGATAAAGCTGCGAAATTCTCAACATTACGCTGGCGATTTAAAAATTGCTTAGCCACTCTTTTCTCTGTCTCTCTTTCTTACCCTCGGGGATTTCTATGGTTTTACTTTCTAAGAATGTCAGAATTTCAGACTTTGGTGGCAAAAAATAGTTGAATTACGTCTTAAAAACGTGCCATACAAACTCTACCCGACCGCATTAAGGTTTCTAATGCGCAAGAAGATTAGAAGTCGAACGATTTGCTATTCGAGATTTTCGCTAGTCGTGTTCTTGCCATTTTTATCAAGTTTTATTCATTTTTTTTCTCTTGTTTATTCCTTTGGAAATCCTAGTTGTCAGTCATTGATTGTTTTCAAAGTGGATCAATCACCAGAACCTTCTACGGCGGATATTCGAACAAAGCTTGGCCTTCTATCATTGTTTATACTTACGAAAGACGTTGCGCTCGTAAAATATACTCCCGTTTTTTATCAATCAGTAAATATTTTGTAATGTTATCACCTTTCAAATAATAATAATAATAATAATTTTATTTTAGTAAAAATATCAGTTTTTCAAATTTATACGGCATCAGTAATGCCTGTTTCCACTTCGATATCTCTCACATATTTTAATATTTTTATGGCAGTCGCTAGACGTTAAGAAAAATAAAAATGATATTAAATAGTTTGGAAAGGAATAGGATAGATTTTTACAATATAACTCGGCAGCAGCTGTTTTACTTTACCTTTTCAACTTTCTGATCATACAATTTGTTTTGTCACCTCTCTTATATACTTCACTTTATTATTACCGGTTATATACTAGAATTTCTTCCTTTCTTCTTCAACAGCCATCTCTATATACACCCTGTCTTTCAGCTCTTTCTTTTATTATTCTTACTTTTTTTTTCTTCAGCCCGTCACGCGGTATTGATATTGCCACTTTGCAGTTGTTCAATTCGTTTTTATTATTAGTGTTTATATATAAATACACTTCACGCGTTTCTAGAGACGTAAGCGCAGTTTTTTTCGTTTTTTTTTTAACAGTTCGTCCTCGGAAAGAACGAAATTTTAATTACGAAACGCATTCCGAAATTAGAAAGTTTTCAAAATCGAAACTGCAATTTCCTGAAGAAAAATTCCACTGTTGCCGGAATTTCGCAGTTTAATTAATATTCGAAACTTAGAGGGAAAAGGCGACAGATCGATATAATGATGATGATAATATCACGAATCGTTAGATTATTCCGAATAATAATAAAAAAATAATAATAAAATTTTCTATATATCGTGAAGAGATTATTCTAGATAAGATGATAAATCCGATTAAATATGGTTATTTATATCAAACTGTTATCGATATTTTAAAGGTATGTAATTCGCGATATTGATTGGAAAAATCTGAAATGAAATGCATCACTTGATTTTTCCTGTTTAAATGAAATGCATCGCTTGATTTTTCCTGTTTAAATGAAACATATCACTTTATTTTTCCTATTTAAATGAAATGTATCACTTGATTTTTCCTGTTTAAACGAAATGCATCACTTGATTTTTCTTCTTTAAATGAAATGCATCACTTCATTTTTCTTCTTTAAATGAAATGCATCGCTTGATTTTTCCTGTTTAAATGAAGCGTATCGCTTGATTTTTTCAGTTTAAATGAAATGTATCGCTTGATTTTTTTCCATGTCGTGATGATGAACATCTTTATGAATGCCATGGCGAATTATTTTTTAAAGTTTTCCGATGCGCGATGATTATTTGGATTAGAACTCCATTGCCATTATCATATACAAGCTAGATTTTAAAATGCACATTTTAAACGTATTTAAATCCACACGCTAAAATCTGCAACATCGTTAAATTCGTGTAAACAGTCTGCAAAACCATGCAGATGAACAGAGACTGGGAAAGAGTTACCTAGAAAATTTCCTTATTCATTTTTATGCTATCGAATAATGCTGTTATATATCCGAGTGAAGTAGACGTGCGTGCATTATTAAAACAAAATTTGTAGTCCGGCAAATGAGAATTTATAAAGTTTGGTGAATTATTACGGCGATAAATATAAATTTAGACTCTTAGAATTTTGCCTTCTCGATCAGACGATAAGGAATGCACTTGATTGATGAGGAACATGGAGGACGTGTTAGAGGGCTGTTAATGTTAATTATTACATTGAAGACCGAAGTTATGTATAGAGGTTAAGTGCATCAGACACTTCCACTATGATTAATCAGTATGGCGGTAATTAAAATGGAAACATTGGCATGTTGGCCATATTTTGATCATTTGTAAAATTAAGCCAGTTGGAAGAATTAAATTTACTTCATAACGATTCTGCTAGAACGATTACTGGTATGGTAATATTCGTGAACAATGGCAGTTATAAGCCACCAGAATAACTTCAGGTAAACGAAAGGGGCGTAAAAATAGTATGGCAGTAAATATTTGAATTTATAGAATGTTAAAGAATCGAAGAAACAATAAGACACCATCCTAATGATCCAATTTTGTCCATGATATCGCAACAGGTGTTTAATTTTACAGTAAATTCTCACCGATGCAATAATAAAGGAAACAATGTTAGAGGATAAATTTATTTCGAGTACGACAATGAAAATGACTGCAGCAGAATATAAATAACTGATTCAAATGCAAATGGCACTCGATGAATAATAGAGTAACGAATCGAGTTGATAATCTATTATGTTTCAGTAAAAAAAATACCTAATGCGTACAGTTGCCGGTGGTAAGAAGAAAGGAAGAAATCTAGCAAATAAAAGTCATCGAGGTGTTTCCAGTTATAAATGGGATGCATCGTCCTCGATAGCATATCAATATATTCTTACTCTTCAGAACATCGATCTAGAAAGAGTGGAAATTTGAGAAAGATCCGTTTGGATTGTTAGAAAAGCAATTCCAGCGTCAGACGAGCGAGGAATGAAACAGTGATGAATGCTGCCTTATGTCGAGCAGATGTCGAATAAATTTGCTCCATACTCAACCAAATTCCATTAATTCTTAATAAACAGTTACCCGGATTGCGATAATTAATTGATCGATAATCATTTATATATTAATAAACGCGGTTTTTGCAAAAGTAGATGCGGTTTGGTAGAATTTAAGAAATCGAAAAGCGAACTGTGGCTCTCGATGGAATTTTCTGGATTTAAACGAGAGGTGTTTGTGTGTAGTTCTTGATGATGGAATTTTATAATTTAAACGAGAAAAAAATATATATATATAGTTGTCAAAGATAAAACTGAATACATATTTGAATTTTTAATTTGGACGCGCTACCAATGTATTTCTAGATGATTGAATTAAAAGCTGTAACCTCTCAGTTGATGGAGTTAATTTAATTATGGATAAAATTTTGCTTTCCGTTATGAATTTTCTACATTTAAGCAATAAGTGCATGTCAGTGAACAACCTGAAATTTTCGTAGTTAAATGAAATATAGCACGTAATCATATTTCAATTTAAATGTAGCACTTAATGATATTTTCCAATTTAAATGAAATGCATCACTTGATTTTTCCCATCTAAATGAAATGTATCACGTGATTTTCCTTGTTTAAGTGAAATGTATCACGTGATTTTCCCTGTTTAAATGAAACGTATCACGTGATTTTTCCTGTTTAAATGAAATGTGTCACGTGATTTTTCCTGTTTAAATGAAACGTATCACCTAATTTTTTCCTGTTTAAGTGAAATTCATCACTTGATTTTTCTTGTTTAAATGAAATTCCTCACTCGATTTTTCCTGTTTAAAAGCAATGTATCACGTGATTTTTCATGTTTAAACGAAATATATCACGTGATTTTTCCCTGTTTAAATGAAATGTGTCACGTGATGATGATATATATTAAATTATAAATAAAACACAAACATAATTCTTGATGATAGAATCTTTTTAGAAGATATGCAGAGAATGATGAAATTTATAATTTTCAACCTAAAGGCGCGTCCAATTCTCGAAGATGAAATTTTATTTTGTTTTTAATTTAAATAAAAAAAAAAATGATAACTTTCAATGTGGAGTTTTTCAAATTAAAAACTGTACGCATCTCGCCAAGACGGACTTCTGAATTTAAATAAAATATGAATGCAACTACTTGATGACGAAATTTTTAAATTTCAAAAGAAAAATCAATCATAAATACTGTTTCTGGAAACAGAATTTTTTAAATTAAAAAAAAATCAATGTTCTTATATCAGAAGGTCATTTTAAACAGTTTATTCTTCTCCAACTAGGTTTCAAAAACTTTACAGTGATCGTCAGTTAAAATGCTAAATTTTAAACATAAAATTTTCATTCTAATTCGTACAAAAGTACTTATTAACGTTCTTAAACTCTGATAAAAGGATCCTTAAATTAGTAGTAGTAGTAATAATAATAATAATAATAATAAAAGCGTTAAAACAGAAAACCTCACCACGCTCATATTCTTACATTTATAATTTTATTCGATTTTTGTATACCTGAAATAATAATGTAATCCCATCAAATGTAGAAAACCCGTGGGACTTTTATGTTTACAGTGGTAGAAGTCTCTCCGTTAAAAGATTCTAGGAAAAAAAAAAGTGAATAGTGTAGCAACAACAAAATGCTGGTTGCAGGTAGAGGTAATGTGTTAATTAATTATCTACAATACTATTTGATTGACTGATATATCATTTAATTAAACGCTAAAATGGAAGATATTAAATATGAATGTCAGAGTTCACTTAACTCGTTTAAAATTATTTATTTTCTTCGAACCGAAAATACTAACTAAAATTTTCCGAACGAAATTTAATCGCGGATAGATTTTTACCTTTTTCCTAATTTCTGGTAAAGGGACTACTGATAATTTTACGCAAGTAAAATGGGATATTCTTTATATAAACGGGGAGAAAATGAGTAATGTAGTAGGCTGATTAAATAAATATTGATTTTTAATTCTTTGTAGATGAGTACTTATTTGTCATTCTCGCAAGTCAAATAATGGCAACCCGTTCGACTTCGACTTTTACATGGCAGGGCCGAAGATGGCGATCGATGACGAAACCAAAACGACCATTTTCACAGCGTCTGCATTGTTTAGTTCGGATAAATCTCTTCCCGTTCGTTTCGTTCGTATAAGTTTTCATTTTTTTAAAAAATGTTGCCAGAGAATAATTGCTATCCTTTTGTGCTCCGGTGACCGGTTTAGATCGTGTTCTGGATGTTCTAGAAATCCGAACTCTGCACCGTTTCCGTTAGTATTCGATGGTACCTTTTGTTTATGGAAAGTAAACTTCTCCAATTTAGAAAACGAAACAAAGTAGTGTTTGGTAGAAAAGTAGACATTTAAAGAGAAGAAAAAATTCCAATATTCAAATTATCATTATTGGCATTCTTTTCCTGTTTAAATGAAATGTATCACTTGATTTTCTTGTTTAAATGAAATGTATGATTTGATTTTTTTCGATTTATATGAAATGCACCACTTTATTTTCCTGTTTAAGTGAAATGTATCGCTTGATTTTCTTGTTTAAGTGAAATGTATCGCTTGATTTTCTTGTTTAAGTGAAATGTATCACTTGATTTTCTTGTTTGAATGAAATGCACCACTTTGTTTTCCTGTTTAAGTGAAATGTATCGCTTGATTTTCTTGTTTAAGTGAAATGTATTGCTTGATTTTCTTGTTTAAGTGAAATCATCACTTGATTTTCTTGTTTGAATGAAATGCATCACTTGATTTTTCCTGTTTGAATGAAATGCATCACTTGATATGCATGTATTCCATAACGTCTAGAATTTACTTATTAATCCTTTTTAACAGGACATTTTTTATTACTGAAAAGTTTTTAAAACTGAATTTTCTATAAAAGCAATATCTATTGTTGAGTCGGTATTGTCCGCTTAATATCCGATTTTTGTTAAAAAAAAAAATTCTAACGCTTTCGTTCATTTTGTTTTTACCGTTATAAAAATATCTTTAATCGATTCTAATTCGGGATAATTACCTCCGATTTAATAACAACAAGAATGGCTTTAAAAAGCGGGGAAAAAAATACGAATTAAAATCTAATCACCGAATGGTTTTAAAGACTGTAAAAAAAAATCGCGTTAAAAATTTTTTTCTCCTGAAATGGCAGTTTTAATTCGCGATTTTAATGAGATTTCAACACACAAATTATCATAATTAATTTTAAAACATTTCTTAAACGTTAAAATTTAATCAAAAATGAGAAATACGCCATTTTTTTCGTACTTTTTGCAAAGAAACTCTTTAATACCATTGAACGATGTATGTAATTACCGAATTTATTTTAGTTTTAAATAATATCTACTTGACACAAAAAACCACCTATAGTCTGTCCTGGTTAAGAAAAACCCTGATGTAAACAAACAAGATGTAAAGAGACTTAAAAGCTTGACGTTATTGGCTGGTTCTGAATGATGTATTATCTCGCTTACATAAAGTAGTACATTTAAAAAAACCATAATATTTATGTATAATCACAGAATATGAATGTTTAAGAATAGTGATTATAATTTTTTTTGCAGTCAGCCATGTAAATGTTATAAATAACTCGTTTCAATGCTTTCTAAGTAGTTTCTAACAATAAGTGAATCTCTCACAATTTTAAAATTGCCGATAATCCCTTCACATGCTTGTGCACGTGTAGATGGACTTTTCCATCCACACATTTTTACCCAATCAACACTCATTTAGAGAGCATGAATACAAATTTCAGAGAAACAGTTTGTTTACATCAGGGTTTTTCTTAATCAGGACAGACTATAGTTATGCTTCAATAATACTAATCATCCTATAACTTATTTTATCCATTTGATACTTATCTAGAAAAATAAACAATAAAATATAGTTCAAATTTTTAAAGAAATAGTTATTAAATTTGATTAGCTTTAGGTATTTTTTAAGAAAATATAATTAAAGCAATATCAAATTGCTCTACTCCAATCCACAAGAAAATTCAAAATAAAATTATTTTTATATTCATATATATATATAGAACTGATTATGAAATATTTTGGGCATCTTAGATTTCATTTGTTTATTCACTAAATATATACATGCCAATATTTTTTTTTTATTAAACAGCATTATCTGAAAAGAATTGAAAGAGTACTTGATATCTACTTTTCTCATAATTTTAATAAGTTATATTAAATAGTCAAAATTTGAGAAATCATAAATTTTATTTTATTCCTGGAATACAGTCATTGACTTCATAGAAAATAGTCATAAATTTAGTGAAAATTTTATTATTTTCATAAAAATATACATTCTTTAAATTTCACTGTACATCACAAATATTGTTAAATATATTTAATTTCCTAATAAAAATGACTAGTACATTTATTTTGATTATTTCAATATTAAGGAATGAGAATTGATACAATTAAGATTTATTAACAAAATAATACAGACAATTTAGCATAAATTTGGAAACATTGTGTTGATAACTTTATATAAATATATTCTCTCATTCAGCTTTGTGTGCACTGGATGGCATTAGGAAGTTCAAATTCATCTTCACTTTCTGAGCCGTCAGAGTTTGAATCTTCCTGATGTTCCATTCTTGCCTATAAAATTGAAATTAAAAATTAAATATCTAAATACATCTCAATCAAATGAAATAATTTGCATTATTTACTCTTCGTCTGGCTGTTTGGTGAACATGTTGAACAAAAAGCCATAGCATTTGTCCATCAATGCCATCTGGACTTCCTCTTTTTCTATCTTCATCTCTTTCTTTCAAATTAGCACTTGTTTGCTATATTTAAAATTTATATTAGTAAATAATATTTTTGTTAGAAGAATTGTCATTTAATATTTGCTTCATGTTTTATTGTCTAACATATCAACAGCCAAAAAATATTTTTTCCTTTAAAAATGGCAACAATATGTAAAATAATAAATTATAGATAATGCAAAAATTTGAAAATGTATAAAAAAAAAGTTTCTTCAAAATTATTAAATATACTATACAGTCCTAGACTTATGATTGCCATGACTTACTGCAGTGATATCAATAAATTATGATATTGATCAATGCAATGTTATGATATTGATATTTTTTCAGGCATATCTTATATGCTTATTTAAGGTTAATATCTATTTTAAAACTTAAAAAATAATAAAGTTAAAAATTAGTGATTCATCATTATAAATGAATCAGTAATTTTTAATAGTTAAAAAAAATGGAAGAAATTTATGATAAGATATGCTATATTGTGATATACAGGAGTAGAAAATTAAATTTTTAACTTCTCTCATAATGGCAAATTGAATTTTATTATTTAATATAACAATAAAAAAGATAGACTGTCTATTCTAATGTAATGTGACAATACTGCACTTCCATGATGATTATTTAATGAATTTATGGACAACATAATTCATGAAATAAGATAAAATTTGCTTGGTTGACCCAAAAAAAATCAAATTTTCTTTAAAATCTCTGAAATTATTTGAATGCACACACACACACACACGCGCGCACACACACACACAAATTTAACTAACAAGGAAACATCGCACCCGATGTGTCTGGGATTTTGCCGATATTTTGTAATCTGAAAGAGCATAAAGAGTAGATGAAGAATCACCCCTAT
>WUQG02417383.1:0-15544 GCA_011317285.2 Androctonus mauritanicus | reverse complement strand
ATGAGTGCTCAGTAATAAGTATAATCTATATTCTTTTTATCTAACCCATTAATGCTTTTGTATATCGTAAAATGAATAAAAAATGCAATAAGTGCAAAATTATTTATTATTATAATTTAAAATTTTTAATTATATTTAAAATTGAATAACAGAAAAAATTTCGGCAATCTCTTCCTCTTCCTTTTCGGCTGGTTCTTTGTGATAGATTGACGAATTAAATCTGAACATTTTTGCTGATGGTGTGAAGTTATAACAGCATATATTTCTGTCTTCAAACATCATTTTAACTCGGAGAATTGAAGAAAGAAGTTCTATCCCTATTCTGTTTCGCAGTTTTGTTTTTGTTGCAGTTACTCTTGAAAACACTCTTTCAACTACAGCATTGCTAATTGGCAAACTGTACATAGTCAATGCAAATTGAGACAATTCTTAGAAAACGAAATCACTAGCCGAATTTTTAATAGTTATTGCTTTGCACGAGAAATCTGCTCCATCTCTCGGTATGCCATCAGAAAAAACATTTTCCCAGTTCATCGTCAGCAGAGAACGCCAGTGATTTTCTATCTCACCAACATGAGATCTCTTAACTAAAGCTGAAAATGGTGGGCGTCTGAGAGAAAAGCAGATCTTAGGAGTAAAATTATGAATCTTCAGAAGAATTTCCATATTTCTTGGAATACGATTTAATAGTTCCTTACACACTCTTTTTAAGAATTGGAAACAACGCTGTTGAATGTAACGCCCTTGTTCTGAAGAAATATTTCCTGAAGCTAAATTCTCCACTAATAAATTGGAAAATTCGTAACCGAAATCAGCATCCTCATATGAAAAGTAATCATCTTCATCAACATTATTCAATATACTTTCAACATTTGTGTAAGAAGGGCGTAAAATTCTTCTTAACAATGATGAAGCAAAGTTGCGTAAATCTTCTAATACACTGCAGATATCGACCATTTCCTTTTGGAAAAGTAAATTTATTTTTTTAAATTCACTCAGTACCGGTATCTTGAATGTTAAATATAATCTGTTCGATGCATCAGAATACATAACAGATAGTTCTCTCGCATAATATCTATCACAGCTGGAAGAAATCATTTTAAAATGCAATTGTAAAGCATCCCATTGATGTAGGATTCTTTTTACACAGTTGCTTCTTGCTAGCCACCGTGTAGGAGAAACAGGAAGAATTTTTAAGGGTTCCTCGCCATCGTTTATCAATTTATATAGCTGTATATAGGAATCACTGCGCAAAGCAGATCTGTGAAACCAGTTATCTGTTTCTCTGAGCAAATAATCTATATTTCCAGGTAATTCCTCTGATGCATGTGAACAGGATAAATGAAGAGAATGACAGGTGTACTTTATTAATATTATATATGGGTTATCTTTTTTCATATGTGTGTAAAGAGAGTTGTTAATACCACACAGGTTAGATGTACCATCAGTTGCAATAGCAAAGCATTGTTGAATATTGATACCAACATCAGACAAAAAATGTTTAACAGTATCATATAGTGCTTCTGCAGTAGTAACTGTGACGGGAATTAATCCAAGGAATTAAGATATTCTTTGATTATCCTTTGAGTTATAATATCTAATACACAGACATAAATGTTTCACACAAGAAATATTGGTTGATTCATCAATGATAAGAGAAAAAACATGATCCTTAATATCCCCAATTTGTTATTGTAGTAGTGCAGGAGCTATGACATTCTTAATAATAACAGAGCACTTAGTTCTATGCATTTCATGTTTACTGCCATTTATGATAAACTTGATGGAGGAAATTCATTTTTTACTAATTAAATGATCAACATTTTGAATGCTTGTATGGCAAGCAATAAATGCAACTAAATTGAGTTCGTGTAGAGACCATACACTTTTCAGAAAATATAATTGTCAACCTTTGTCGAGAGGGCGAAGTTATGCATGCAGCATTCTTAATATGTTTTGCAGTAGATGCATGTTTGCTTAAATCAGTTTTGTGGGCTCTGAGATACACTTTACAAAGTTTACAGTATGCTTTTTCATATCATTCCTCACTTCTTCAATCTATAATTCTTTATTCATAAGCCACAAATTTTGGAGGTTTTTATTGCACTGCACTTATCCATTATGTTAATATGGATTATACGCTAACATAATTAAATAAATATTCACATTTACACAACACCATTCAACTACTAGACATAGGCATTAACTGAGACAGCAACACGGTCAATGATATTGCAATGGCGTGAACTTAATAAAAGTCTAGTGTTGCCATATCTGAAGATTAAAAAGTATTAAAACAAGAATTGAACGAGTATCGAACATGCTACGTTTTAGTAAAACTATTGTTTGTTGAAAATAGAAATATTTAACAAACAAAACTCTTATTGTATTATACAAAACTAATAATGTTTTATGATTTTATATATGAAAATAAAAATGTAGCATATTTTTAAGATTTATAGCCTACAGATAATTAAAAGTAGCCCAAAAGTAGCATGTTACCCAATTTGAAATTTTTGTAGCAAGGGCACTTAAAAAATTGCCCAATTGTTACTTGTAGCCCAATCTAGCAACACTGTTTATTCAATAGATGCTTCCTGCAAATGATCATGTAGAATGAAAATGCATAAAAAGAGAAATTTTTAACAGGTATTTCAATACAAAGCATTCCAAAAAATGATCCCACATATATAGATTTTATAGATTTTATATATTATACTCTAGATCATGTTCAATCATTCAAATCTGTCATAGAATATTCCTTATTAGCATTTTTCTCTTGGTCAAACTTGCATGGGTATCTCATTCTGGCATGTCAAACCTGCAAGTATTTCATTAATGTTAGCCATCTCATGTTAAAACATGATAGAACTAGTAACTTTTTGAAGAACAAGACAAAGAATTAAAAAAGTGACAAAAATGTGTGTAAATGTGTATGATGATTAAGTGATTAAAGCTACAAAAGAAGAAAGCAATGATGTCAAATTATTGCTTTTTTGTTTTGTTTAATGCTTTTTTCAGATTCTGATCATGCTAAATCTGTATCATATAGGCTCATGCTTTATGATTGTGGCTCCATTTTGAGAATTTTATGAAGAAATTAGTATACATTAAAATTTTATGGAGATCTTGTGAATGCATATCTGATTTTCCAAATTTACCTCATAGTTGATTATTTGATTTTTCCCAAATCTCAAAGCTATGAAAATTTTTGCATATCCTTAAGAAATGGAATATATTCAAATCTCATGTATCTCTGAGAAAATGTAAATGAAGAACACATGATAAGAATTAGATGTATATATTCTTATCAAATATAAAAGGTAATTACAATATAAACCATCATACTATTTTTATCTAACAAGATGATTGAAAATCATAGTCACTTTATTAGATCTCAATTTTGAATATTATTATATTGATTATATCCATTTGAACTGAATAAACAAATAGCAAACAGTTAGCATGAACATGAAGTTTATACATAATACAGTCTGATGAAAGATCAAAAATGTACTGGTTTGCATATTAAATTATTTTCCTGTCAACCACTAGCTGTCTGTTCATATTATTAAATAATATGAACAGACAGCTTAATATTATTTAGAAAAATTTCATTTTCTTTTTTTATTTTAGGATGGATATATTGATGAACTGTTTGTAGAATTGTTTAGAAAACTCCAGTATAATTTGCAAATTACAGATTGGTGCATAGAAAAATTAAGGTAATTATTACAAGAAAACTTACTATGAAAATTGAAAATTAAAAACTAGAATAAAATTTTAATGAATTTCATCTTTTTAAATATAAATTGCATTGCATTATATATATATAAAATGCAATGTTTGTTTTTCTTTTTTGCATAAGCTTCCATACACCATTTGACTTATTAGGACCAAATTTTGTAGGGAAACTTCCTATCACCCCATGATAATATAAGATACTTTAGATCAAAATGTACCAAGAAGTGAGGCATATTGGGGTCATTCTTTCTATTTGTCTACTCTGCATAGACTCTCACATTATTTGATCTATTGCAATCAAAATTTGCAGAATACCTTCCCCTGATCCCACTGATAACATATGGGTCAAAAATATCCCAGGGGTGAGGCATTTTGGGGTTGTAATTTAAAATATATGTTTAAATCCTTAAGATTGTTGTTGATGTTGCAAAGTTTGAAGTTGGAATGATGTCATAGTGTCATATTCATGATGTGATTATGACACAATAATGAATGACATCACAATGTATGATGGTGTTATGATGCAATAGTTAATGACAATCAAGAAAGTTCCAGTATACAAGATAAAATGGATGATATTCTAAAATATCATCAGTCATGATATCATTATGGTATAGCAATATATCACAACAGTTCTGATGTATGAAATAACAATAGCTGACATTACAAAATATCAGTGTGTGTAATATTATAATGTAGCAATGACTGCCATTACAAAAGTTTCAACATACAATATTGCAATGGATGATGTCCAAGAACATCACAATGTATGATAAAAGTTCACAATGTCATAAAAGTTCTGAAATATAATGCCAATATGGCATCATTTTCACACACAAAAGTTTTAATTTTATCAACTTTGTTTACAGATAGCCATGTCTAGCTATCAAAAAATCTTGTAAGTTAGAAACTAATATTCCCTACAAAAGATGTGTCAGAAATTATCAGACAATGCCAATTACTAGTAATTTATATTGTTAAAATAATAATGCTATAAAAGATTATTTAATTTTGATTATTTAAAAATATAAATAATATATTTAAATTATATAAATAAAACTGTTTTAGTTTTAAATTTGAAATTTTAAAATAAATTATTATTTTTTAGGATATTGCATCCTAATTATAATCAAACTGAATTTATTCATAAAAGAAGAAATATATTCAATCAGTTGCTGTTTCAATCACCATTACGGATATTACATAAAACAGTTGGTTTAAAAAATATCAGTCATGATGATGTGTTAAGCCTTTTAAAATATTCACATGAAGAAGGTATGATATTTCTAAACAATATTAATTATATATATATATAGGTAGTTCTCTCTTTTATGAGCTGTCTTATTCCTGGAGCAAGCTCATTAAGTAAGAACTCATAAACCAAGAATCAATTTCCTATAGACATAATGTTAAAACCAGGAGTTCCATTCTCAAATACAATTTGATCTTAATAAAATTAAGTAAGGATCAAAAAAATTAATAATATATGATTAAACAATGATTCGTTTATCTAAATAAATGAAAATATAGTCTTTAACCTGTTTGTTGCTAATGATGTATAAATGCCAAAGAAGTGGAATAAAAAAAGATGAAAAAAATAAAAAAAGAGATTAAAAATATTTAATTCCAATTTTATTAATCCAGATTTTTCAAATTGTTTTTTTTTTGTTGAAAATACACTCTTTTGATGATGATTCTTAAATTTTTTCAATTACAAAATATTTCTTAAAATTATGCGTAAACAAACATTGTTTATAATTGAACTGCTTGATAGAATTTGGATTTCTTTTATCCCATCTTGTTGATTTTGTAATCTAATATATCAAAGTTATTTTGATTTTGAGATGAAATAAATGATATTTTTGAAATTTTAAGTAAAAATCGAATTTTTCATACAGTTAGCTATAAAATGCTTAAAACTAAAAAAATATTGGTTAATTCCATTAAAATGAAGAAAAATATATCTTAATCATTCATTTTTTGTTTCATTTTCATTCAAAATTTAGAAAAAAAAAAATTGTGAAAAATGAAATGTAAATATCCTGCAGCTATTTAAATGAGAGTGGCACTTTTATTGCTTTGCAGCAGCCACTCATTTCCCAGGAAGTTGCATCCAAGCCTACTTTGCACTGTGGCATGTGGTATTGGGTATGGTGCTACAATAAACCATCTGCAGTGTAATTAGAGGAACACAAAGTATATTTTATAGCTGTTTATCTATGAAATGAGACCATTTTATATATATGTTAGGATTTACATTCTAGAACACAAGATGGCCCTATTTGCAAGAAATCTAAGACATATTGTGGAATGTTTATATCACCTACTACAGAAACTACTTGGCTAAAGTTCTAATTTTCTGCATCTATTTCTTGGAAATTGTTTATAAAATATCCATTTATAAATGAGGCTTTCTTGTGCTCTAGAATGTTAACCAATAGCTAAAGATATAATTCCAGCAGTGGATGTTAGGATTTTTTTTTATATAAATTAAAAACTTATAAAAAGTATTGTTAAAAATTATACAAATGTTAAGAATAAGTTAATAAATATGAAATATTAATAAAAATGACAATATTTCATTAAATTTATGTAATTTTTTATTAATTATATGATGTAACTTCATTCAAACAAAAGTTACATAATTCTTGGTGTTTTATAAATAATTTCTGAAAATTTCAACTAAATTTCTTCATTCATAGTTTATTTTGATCAGAGAAAATATGGCTATCTAAAAATAACAATCATTTCATTGAATATTTAAGATTTCATATAAATCAAGGAATACCTATATATAAATGTAATTGTTTATATAATAGTATGATAATTAAAAAATCTAATATAGACATACTAATTATTTTAAATTGAATTTTAATTATTGAAACTTAATTTTTATATGTATTGAATTACAGTAGAACTCCATTTATATGTTTCTCACTTCTACATTGTGTTTTGTACACTCTTTTGATTTTGTATGTAAAATCATCCCACTTGCACATTTTCCATTTATACGTTTTCGCATTTGTACACTATTATTTTTATTCCCGGTCATTTTGTTGCACTTTTACATAAAATCCAAGAAATCTTTACTAAACTTTTTGACAAAGGAATAATTTGTTTTACTGTACACTACATTATCTTACAAATAAAAAGTAGAATGAATACAAAAGTAAAACCAAAACCTATCCCATGAGCCTTTCTACTGACTCTAACTCTCCCTTTCACATTTGGACTCATCCACTTCAAAAGTTTCAGTTTTGGTTTTACTTTTGTAATTCATTCTACAGTACAGATATTTTTCATAGACAGATACTGTAGTGTCAGTTACAGTTTGGACATTACAGTGAGTAAAAGTAGAAATGTTTTTGCAAGGGGTGAACAGTACAGTACATTACTATACAGTCTACTGTAGAAGAGTTTCTGTTCTTTGTGTATGTTAAAATAATGAATGCATCATAAAATAAAAGGAGACGTCTTTCCATTGAGGAAAATAGACAAATAATTGAAGAGGTGCATCGATGTCCTAGTGAAACTAAAGTGAGCATTGTGAAGCATCTAAAAATCCCATACTCCACCTTAATTACTATATTGGCCCAAGAATCAAAGGTAAGATCTAGTGCTTTAAAAGCCAGGCCAAGTAGTGAGAAGTTTATGCGTATTCAGGATGGAAAGTTTCCGGACTTGGAGACATGCATGTTGACATGGTTTCAACAACAGTATGTAGCTAATGTGCCTATTTCAGAAACAATACTGAAAGGAAAGGCATTAGAATTTGCCAAAGAAATTTATTGTAGGGTTAGGATATACATATCTTAACCTTACAATGAGTGACAGTACAGTTATGTTTTTGTCATCTTCTACACATATAATGAGTGAAATTAATGTACATTTTCATTTCTTTTCTGCCTGTATCTAGGCAATGCAGTTCATATGAACTGCTTGGGATCAGTTGCAGCCAGACACAATACATAAGTGCTTCCAAAGAGCTGGCATTATAAAAGATGAAACCGAAGTTGGGTTAGAAAATGTTAAAGATGATGCATTAATTGATGTACCAGAAGACATTGACTAGGCATGTATTTCAGGGAGAATTGATTTTGTTAGTTTTGTTGATTATGATACTGATGTTGCCATATGTTGTGTGCAGAGTGATGATATAATTACGGAAGTTGTGCCACCATCAGTTGAACGTAATAATTCAGAGGAATCTGAAATATCAAATAGTGAGTCTTGGATCCTCCCAGTCTGGCAGAAGCATTTAGTGCACTGGAAATAACACAATGTTATATAAGATCAAAAGACATTAGTGATGACAAGATGTGTACAGTAATTGCATATGAAGGCTTGATCTATGAATGTAGTACTGCATCCAAAAAACAAACTACAACTGATTCTTTCTTTATGGCAAAATAACTGTATTTGCCCATCATGGTTAATAATTTCTTAATTTTAAGTTGTAATGCATAGTTAAAACATGTACAGTAAGTAGTTTAACTTTTTTAAATTTTAAGTTTTAATGTATTTTTTCAACATTTAAAGTCAAAATAAAAAGTTTCATTTTAATGTTAAATTCACTTGTACATAATTTTTATCAACCCTTTCAAAAATGTATAAACAGGATTCTACTGTTTATATATATATATATATATATATAAAGAAGGGGCTAATGTTTAATTTAAATATGTAATTCAGCTAATATTTAATATTAAAGCTTTATGAGAAAGATTGATAAATTTTATATTTAGAAATAATTTGTCTTCTTAAATATTTCTGTATACAATTAATTAAAATTCAATTAGACATTATAATAAATTTGGATAATTAATATAATTAATTAATATAAAATAATTTGTGAAAATATTATTATTATTATTATTATTATTATTAAGAGCTTATTCTAAGTTAAAAATATTTGTTTTCTATAATTGACAGCAGGATTTCATTATTAATGTAAACAAAAAAAAATATAATTTTTGATAATTAATAGTGTGTGAGAAATTGCTTCTGTGGCAGCTATTGATATTTTTATAAATTTATTTTTATAATTTTATTTTAATTTCTATATTTTGTTATTTTCAGATACTAAAAAATATATTTAAGTCATTAATTAAAACTTTAATATTATGTCATGTTCAACTATATATTGCGATATTGTCAATGTTGGAAATATTGATGATCAACCACTTGTTGATATCCTGACAAATGTTTCTACGATATCTCATGTGTCTGTTGGAACTCATCAGGTTAATTTTAGTTTTATTCTATTTTATTGATTTAAAATAATATATAATCAGCAATTTTATTGTTTTATTTATGTATCAAATAAATTAATGCTTATGCAACTTTAATGGATTCAAATTAATAATATTTCATTAACATCATAAAAATAATCATCAATAGAATAGAACTATATATTAAATTATAAAGTATGTTTACATGAATATAAGAAAGTTTTCAGATTATTATCCATTTTTTTTTTTTTTATTAGAGAGCATTCATAAAGTACAAGGTGATTATAATTAAAGTTCATATTTTAAACCTTTCAGGATATATAGCTTTCAAACTTAATAATATGAAAAAGGGACCATGGGATTTTAGTTTCTGCAAAAAAGTAAATTACTGCAAAGAAAAGTAAAGTTTAGTTTGTAAAGTCACTACAAGATGGTAAAAAGGCTCTTTATTTTTAGTATTGATGTTATAAATAAGTTTGCAGGCTAATAAATGCTCAGAGTGGTGTCCATCATTTTCTGAAACATGTTGAAAAAAGCAAAGTATTGCATTTTCTACAATTGCTTATAAATGTTAAGCAAAATGTTACAAACATATTGGTTTATAAATTTGTGATGTTATCATAGTAAATTGTGTTTTTAAGATATTGCCAAAGCCAAAAGTCCCAAGTAGTCAGATCTGGCAATCAAAGTGGCCATTCTCCAGGAAAATGTCTACCAATAAGTCTGTTGTCTGTAAAATGTTCCCATAATAAATGTTAACATTTATTCCTGATATGTAGTGTGAGCAATGATATGCCTAATATATAGTATAACTTGATAAATACTGTACTCGCTGCGATTCCATGCTGTTGGAGGTATTATAGATGTTCTTAATTGTGACTCATACCATCTTATGCTATAGTATGAGACAGTTATTAAAGTACGTATCTATGATGCACAAACTAACTAACTTACTACTTCAGTTCAAACTCTGTCCACATATTAAGTTAGCAGATAGTGTCAAAATCAGGCTTAAAGATCTCAGTCTATTTAGAGCTCATTATCACAAGCAAAGTGATTGAGAAAGGTAGAAAATGAAACCAGATATAAATACTGTAATCATATCCAAAACATTGAGAAAAAAGTTTGCTTCCATCTGTAAACACTCCTGGAGAGATGTACATTAATAATTTGAAGTACAGTGCTACTTTAAAGCATTGAAAGTTTTCTTGAAGTCATGAATAGATCTCCAGAAGAATGGGATATTGTCTGTTTGACAAACTTTTCTTACCAAAATCTTCAGAATAAGGAACAAATGTGGTTTTAAAAAGAAGTCATCAAGGGAGTAAGAGGAAGACCTATAGGCAATCTGGTCATTGCAATTGTTCCTAGCCTAGCCTTACATCTCTTGGCTAAAGAAGAGAGCATCTTAATTGTCTCAATAAATCTGAGAATAATAATGTTATGCTATTTTTCTCTAATTCATAAATTAAGAATTGTATGTGAAATGATTCAAAAATACATGGAAATGCTATGTTAACTAAGTAATTAATGTGTAACTAGTAATAGTACAAAAATGTGTGTGGAAGTGTTAAATATAAAATACTACAAATAATCTATTACTGTAAAAATGTATATAATAAAACTGTTACAAGTAATTAAATTTATAAAAGATTATTAATAATGTCAAAATATCAATCATAATGATTGTTTCAATTTCCAATGCTTACTTTGGTCCTTGAATTGTCACTACGAACTAATGACAGTTCAAGGACCAAAACTAAATATTGAAGACTGAAACAGAGTCATTATGACTGATATCTTTTCTGAAATAAAAAGATTTTTTTTGCCTAGTGCTATGCCATTTTTTGTGTCTATAAGTATGAGAATGTCTACAACCATAATGACTATAGCTGAGCCAGCAAAGGAATTACTCAAAGTTAATGACAAGTTAACTCACATGACAAAAAAAGCTAGGATTTTTCCAGGAATGTCATTACAATGGAACATCCATTAATATGTACATCCAGTTTCTTATTGCAAGTTAAAGAAAGGTCCTTATGTATTGCCATCACAAAAATAAAGAGAAGAATGTATAATTTAATTAGGGACATTCAATTAGCAGAATAGCATCTGTGCACAGTAACAATCATGAGAAAACACACTGTAATGGCTATTAATGAGGATAGAACATCACAACTGAAAGCAAAATTAACAATAAACCATATAAAAAAACTCAAATGGATTTTCCATAAATAACTGAAAAGCAAATCATACTAGGAAAACAAAGCTGAAGCACATTATTGTGCCCTAGTGGAATATAACTTACTGAATATCTCATTAACCTTAACCTTATCAAGGCAGATTCTCATTCAATAGTCAGGAGAAGACTAGATTCAAAGTTCTCTTTTGTTCAGTGCAAACAACTCTCTAGTTCTTGTTAATGAAAGAAATAAAATAAGATTGCTTGCCTTAACTTAGGAATGGACCTTCAATGGGAGAAATGTTGAGCTGCCAACTGGTCACTTACAACCTGCCAAATGTATCAGATCTAATGTCCGGAGAAGTTTCTGGTCTAATAAAAGGATGAGAAGCCCCTTCGTTGCTTAACCTGTCTACAATCTCATTGCCATCAATCCATTTGTGTCATGACACCCAAACAAGTTGAACTCTATTCCTGGTAACTAGTTCTACAATGAGAAGATGGCATTCCCACAATAGCTTTGAAATAAAGCAAGAGCTATCAATTGCTTTTAATGTAGCTTGATTATTTGATAGAATATATTTATTACAATATCCCCTATCAAAATTGATTTTGACACATACTGTAGAAATAGCATAGATTTCTCCTGAAAGACAGTAGCAAATCTTCCAGGAGAATAAGCATAAGACATCCTCATTCTCTTGTAATAAACTTCTGCCACAATATCAATAGAGGTTTTGAAATTGAAGTTTTGATCTTTATTGATCTTTGTCCATTCTTAATATTGGACTAAAATCCACCCTTTTACACTGAGAAAAATAATAGTGAACAGTTGAAGAATTAACAAAGATCTCATTGATTCCTCATATTCTTGTTAAAAACAAACTAATATATATATACTTTTGACTTGCATAATTTCATATTTTTATAAGTATTTATTTATCAGAAAATTTGCATAAATACTATTGAAAATAAATTAGATGGTTGCATTACATCTTTGTGCTAAAAACACTTCCTAAGTTAGCAATGAGATCTGCTATATTTTCTGAAGAAATAGGTATTTCTTCTTAAATTATTATTAAAAATATGCAGATGTCAATGTATGTTCATATATATAAAAAAATATTCATTTAGTGGGCACTTCATAAATAAGATTGGAAATGTTTAAAAAAAATCTTTTTTAGCAAATAAACATGGCAGCCCCTATTGCATGTATCATCAATTAAAAAATTAAATGGAAATGCAAAACACTATGTACAGACATTTCTGATACTTTTGATCATTTAGAAAATACAGAAAAATTACTTTACAGCTGATATTGGACATTAAATTTCTGTTCTTGGCAGTTATATGCATACTGATCAGCTTTCCACTCTTGTCATTTGCAGTAAAATTTTCATTGTATATTTTGGTTCTGATTTCTTTTTATCATTTAAACTTTGTTAAATATTTTTGTTGATTGAGATTTAGAAATGATGGACATTTTTAATATTTCTTTGATGTTTTCTGCTTAACAAATGCTTCAGTAAAATCATATTATAAAGATATGTGACTGGATGTGATGCAATATGATTGCATACTGCTCTCTATTCAGCTTTATCTTCACATCTTGTTGTGTGATGTATGTCAATGTTATAAATATGGAATTTTAGCTACATGACCATATTTATTCCAGTAGTGAATTGGATTTGGAAAATTTTTTAAATTATAAAAGAAATTATCTGTTTATTTCATGACTGTCATATTGAAAGTTGGAGTTAGTTTAAAAAGTTTCAAATTCTTATTGATTTTTAAACTTTGAAGTTAGGGAGTTGGCTTTTACATGAATGTGTATGGTATATATCTGTGTATAATATTCTAAGATCACAAAACTTAAATATGCATAAAGCATCAACCTACTATATTCTGAAAATAGCTACTGTTTCCTAATAAATATTATATTAAACTATTTTTATATTAATAAATGAATGAAAAATTGATTTTGGTTTTCTTTATTAGTTGTAACCAACAGAGAAATAAATAAATTGTATAAATTATATAGATATTTATAATCATTATTATCAAGATCATTTTATACTGATGACTAACTAGAGTTATATGAAGTAATTTGAAAATATTCATGATTGGAAATTCTATCAATTATAAATACCACTGATCATAATCATGTTTCAAATGAATCAATATGAAAACACTAATACATTATAAATCAATGAATGACTTGAAACAAAAATACCTGCAAGAACGAATTTATTATTGATTATCAAATTAAGTTGTTAGTGCAAGATATCTAAATCATCAAAAATGTAGATTTTGATGTAATATAGAATTTTCTATTTTTGGAATTTTTGAATATCTTTTAAAATCAATTCTGTAGTATTCTTTAGATAAATTGCATTTTTAAATTCATCAAAAAATATCCATAATTTTTGTCTCCATCTTGACTAAAGTTTTTTCGATGTATAATTTATTCAAAGCAGATTTTAATAAAGATTTAAATTCAGTTCTGAAGATAGAATTAATCAGATATTTATTATTAGCTCATGATATTTAATGCTTAATTCTGTATTTAGAACTTATATATATATTTAGTTATGACTTTTATAAGGACAAATATAAATATAACTATTTCACTTTCAATTGATGAATAATACTATACAGTTGTGAGCTCTCAGTGAAAGTGAAAAACATTCATTTTTAGCATAGTACTTTCAGTTTTAATAAACCATCTTCAGTGCTTTTACATCTTTTAACCAACACAAGAACCTTGTTTTGGTTAAAACATATAAAAGCACTGAAGATGGTTTATTAAAACTGAAAGTACTATGCTAAAAATGAATGTTTTTCACTTTACCTGAGAGCTCATGACTGTATAATATTATTTATTTATACATTCATTGTACTTTTTTATTTTTATAAAGTTAAAGTAAATAGGCTACTGAAATAAAATAAAATAAAAATAAATTCATAAAATGAAATATAAAATATTTTATGAATTTCCCTTTATCAATTAAGCTACATTATACGGTCACAAAAATGTACTAATAGTAATATTCTTGGTTATATTGTAAATTTCTTTGCAATTTACATTGTTAGGTAAGTATACATTAGCATTTTTTTTAACACACAACAGTGAATAGAATACATGCACAAGAATGACAATGTTCTGTACAAATTTTTTTCATCATTGTGGCCATCACCATTCTTGTACATATGTTCTATTCACTGCCGTATGTAAAAAAAAATGCTAGTGTGACCTTACCGTTAAAAGCAGCCAATTATCTCTAACATGCAAGTGTCTAACAATAGAGAGTTTGCAGTAAACCCGTTTTCCATTCAGTATGCTATCCGATACAGTACATTATACTATACTAAAATTTATATGGTAAAGTGATTGCAGTAGAAGCTATGATATTAGTTATACTGTATGTTATGCAGAGGGCATTGCAGAATTTAATCAATGTGTTACTGACAAAAAATGGAGGATATATTTCTTGTATTAAACATTTATCATCTTTAATGATACATAAATCAACAAAGATAAAGATTCCTAATCTGTAGCAAGAATAACAAACTGATAGAACAAAAATAGCAAGAAGTAAGGTTAAAGTTATGTCACATGATTATAAAGATGGAGTATGATGGGGTTTGTAGTTTATTTCATTTCAGAGTTACGATAACTTTATATGGAGCAGAACTCCGATCCAATACAAGGGCAAAACGTACAATATAATCTATAACAGGAGATTTATACTGTATCAAGAAGTGAAAAACATTCACCGCAAACTCTCTAATTTAAAACAGGCCATAGCACCATCTGTTGACTATATTGTTAAATTTGATCATGATTCTCAAATGGATTATGCTGTTTCTTTTTCTATAATCATTGAAGATCAGCACAAAGAACAAGGAAAAATACAGAAAATAATGTAAAACGTTCCTTGTCAACTTAAAATAATTTTATTAAAGCATTTTTGACCCTCTGGGTCCTCATCAGCAATCAATACAGATCAATATAAACTTTAAAATGCATTTTAGAATGCAAATCAAAAACAAAATTTAAACAATTTCTATGGCAATAAATTACATAGTAAATATTCAAACATATAAAGCATATTTAAATTAAGTTATGCATGTAAAATAAAATTAAACTAAATTACTAAATAAATTTATAGGAATAAAGGTTCAAAACAGACTGCACAATAACTTATAATTAAATATACTCAGAAGCCCTCTAGCAGTCAAAAAGTTTTATTCAGAAATGTTTTCAACACTCTTGGCGTCTTCCTCAGCTACATCAGAGTGGGAAACTAATTGACATAAGATAAACAAATAGGACAAAGATTTAAAAGGTCAGCGTACATCTGGAGGTACACCTCTCTGCACCTCC
>WUQG02417372.1:0-15547 GCA_011317285.2 Androctonus mauritanicus | reverse complement strand
CCCTTACATATGTTGCTTCAGTTTGTGCAGGAAGCGTTTGCCTAACTAATTGCCTGCCATCCCTTATCTCCATTACATCTTGTTTTGTGGGATAATTAGGCTTTAAGTGATATGGTGGAGGATGCTGGTGATACGCTGGCCATTTCTTCCATGTTCCTCTATAAAATCGACTTTATCTAATTGACTTTTATTACCTTCTGTGTTCGTGGGATCCATATAATACTTAGGGGGATTGGCATCTACTGCGATTCTACAATTATTGAGATTCTTTCCGCATTAAAATTTACTCACCTTTCGAAAACTCGTTTATTATTTAGCCGATATTTGCTCGTATCGTTTATTGCTTTTAAAAATTTTATACATTAATAAACATGAGAGAAAGTTTTGCATGCAATTTACGGAGAGATGAGGCTTTTAATTTTACGTAAGTCGAGTATCAAAATAATATTGGATTCGGATGCCGAAGAGAACCTATAATGATTTCTGCTGATGTAATAAGATACCTCAATCGTTTTTAAAAACCATAAGTAATCCCTCAAAAATATTTTACTCCTTATTAAATATAGAAGGAAGGATTAGAATGAATCCCTAAAGTTTTTTTGAATGATTTTATCATACAATTAAGACATTTATATTCTTATATGCGAATCGATACAATGTTGAAAAATATGTAAATAAATTAGCAGTCGTTATTTTTTTCTTTCTAATTTTTAGTTTTTTGCATTTATAATTTAAGAAATAATTTATTAGAGCAAATACTTAGTAAATAATTCGCGATGGGTTTAAATTAAAATAATTTAAAAATTAATAAAATAAATATCTCCTACAGCAAATTTCATTTTTTATTCATCAGCCGTAATACGTCTTCAAATTTTTATCAAATATTTAAAAATTAATAAGAAAATCTAGTTAATTTATCAATATTTAATTTACTCTTTTAAAAAAAAAGAAAAGTTTATATCCGCTAACACGAGAGTAAATGCACTTTATAACTTTTTCCCTCCTCTTTAAAATTAAAAAAAAGTAAAAAAAAAAAATTATCCGTGGTGTTTTTTCTCGTAGATGAATTAACTCCGAGTATTCTTTCAACCAAGATTATAATTTAAATATTAATAAACAACGAAGCTAACAAATCATCGTCTATACTCAGTTTCGAAGTTGTTAACAACAAAGAAAGAATAATCACTTTTTAATTAGTTTCCTTTATGAAACTCTTTTTCCTTTATTTTTGACAAATCACTCGGGATTCTTCAGCATTCATGCAATTTTAATACAAGCTTTCCTCTCACACTCCAGTTGTTCCTTAATACTACTACCTAGCACTTTCCTGATAATTTTTTTTGTCTCGTTTCGCCTACATTTGTTAATACGTCCACATTATCTGCTTATTCTTCTCTTTCTAAATCCCTTTACATTCTTTAATACCATATAATAAGCTATCTCTTAATAAAAGCGCATTAATTAATAAAGCCGTAAACATTCCGAGAAGAGAAATTTTTAGACTGAAACATCGAAAGGAACAAAAAAAATTTTTAAATATATATATTTTAAATTATTTTACGTTTTCTTAGTATTTAAATATATATATATTTTTTTCTTTAACTATTTACAGTTGAATTCCTTCCACGCTTTCTAAATAATTTGCTTTTATTCAGATATGGTACAAGCGTATGTCAATGGCTACCTTTACACACTTTCTGCCGCTTAAATTTTCGAGTCTCAAAGCACAGTAGAACTTCTGGAGAAGAGACTGAAAGTGGATGTTTTCGGAAACCACTATTCATTCAAATTTTCTTTTCTTTTTTATCTTTTCGAATGAAATTTCGCACACTTTTCCTAAAATGTTTGCTTCAAAACTCTCCTTGAAATTCTACTCTTCGAAAAGGATAAACAGTCTTGGGGTTGTCTGACCGTTAGATATATCTAAGCAGCTGCTGAATTCCTTTTTCCAGTTTAAATTCATCGATTGGGTTAAGTCGATTTACTATCCACAAAACGACCGAAAAACTGTAGAAAACGTTCGGAAGAAATGTTGCTTATAACTGCAATTTTTGATGAAATTTATTCTTTGCTTAGTAACGAAATCTTTACGATTACTCAGATTTTACTTCAAAAAAGTTCCCTAAATTAATAATGATAAAATTATGCGTATATTAACTTTACTTTAAAGCAAAAAATAGTCGAAAGTAATAACTGATTTATTGATACCGAAAATCTATTTTCTTTTTTTTTTGAAGCTGCAATTTAAACATCAAGTACTTCATTATTATTCGTAAAAAATCAAATATATATATATATATTTCTAGTTCATATTATAAATTTGATAAATAACTACCTCGCCTCAATGAAAAAAATTCTTAGAAAGAAGTATTGCAGTTATTTAGTTGATACGCTAGAGAATTGTTAGGTACTTTGCTTTATTAGTAGCACTAAAAAGCAGTAGCATCATCGCTAATGATACTATTTTAATAACAGTAGTAAAACGGAATATTAAAATGCTACTTGACATTTAACATAAGCGAAAACAGTTTTAATACTTTCAGTTTATTACGCTAAACAGTATAAATAGAAATATATAGTTGCGAATTTAAAGTGATAGTCTTCCAATCTTTCCAGTGATTTTATTAATGGTACGTTCTATAACCAGATAAGTAATTATATAAAGTCGAAATTTAGAGACGGGCCACATAACGAAGTTTGGAAAATATTTACTAAACCAGCGTAGTGGTTGTTGCTTTTGTAAAGTTACGATTAACGAGTTGTTATCATCGATTCGATGAATGACAAAAAAAAAAGAAGCCACAATGAATTAGCTTTCATTTGAATTACTGTAGAAGAGAAAGAAAGAAAGCGGAGGTCGTTACAACAAAATAACCATTTGTTGTCCAACATTTCGAAAGAAACAGAATAGGTTGTGGAGTAATAGCATGGTATCGCCCCATCGTCCCCGGTTATCTGGTGATGGATGTACAGAGACGTGTTTACCAGCCAGCGCCAGATGTCGGTCCTAATCACGGGGTGGTGGATTTGCAATGCATCCGAAGGGGGCGAGAGACGGGGGATGCCAGTGAAGAACGGCAGAGTGATTTAATGCGATAATCTCGTCACGAAGACCAAGCTATTTTCATCGCTTCAGCTTGCAAGGTGAAGCGAAGAGAAGAAATCGTGGAAATCGCTGTGAATATATTCATGCCTCCGCTCTAAGAAAAACTAGCAATGAATAGGTAGATGTTGCAAACCAATAACTGAAATTTAAAGATGCTAAACAGCAAAATTCTCCAAATGAAATATATCATTGCCTCCTGTAAAGGAAAAGTTCGTTGTTTGTCTTTAATTCTTTCTTCTACTCTTATCTGGAAACTTTTCATATTATTTACTTTTTCGTATTAATTGTGAAATTATATATATAATCAATTAAAAAATTATCATATATATATATATATATATATACAGTATATGATAATTGTTTTAATCGACAAATTTTTATTAATCGATCAAAACGAGTGATTAATTTAAAAAAGTATCACTGTCAGGACCTGAGATGGGATCATTTTCATATAAATATCATACTTTTCATAAAATATTAAATTTTTTCGGCCCTTCCGTATCTGAGCCCTGGGCTAAATAATCCTGTTGATCCATCTCTCAGGACCTAATTACTATTATGTAAATATTCGTATCATTAAATACATAAATAATTTTAAAAAAAAGATGTCTATTATTATAAAAAATGACCGAATATAAAAACAAGAATAATTTATTTCTTTTTTTATGTTTTTAAAATTCAATAAACAATTTTATAACACGTACATGACAGAAAAAAAGCGTCTGTATTATTTCTTTCTCCATTGATACGTTGAGAAGTCAAGTCACGTATTGCAGACATAGCTCTAATTTTATTATTCAGATTTGTTTTGTTTTTATTAATTTTAATTACGTAAAAAATCGTGGCTTAGTTACCATGTTCCTGATTCTGTTTCTTTGATTTTTATAATTCTAACTTTAGTAAATTTTTTTTTTCCAGGAGAAGCTTTCCTTTTGCGAAGAAGTTTTATCCTTTTTATATTGAATTAAATTAGAAGATTTAGATTGACTAAATATACTTATCCTAATGTAAAAATCTTAATAAAGAAAATTTAAAAAAAAAAATAGCAGCAATTTATCGCAGTTTGTAAGTGCAAAAAGTTAGAAAGATTCGAATAGTACGAGGAATTTAAGTGTAAGATGAGTTTGATCAGATGAGACAAAACCGGTTGTTTATCTTCACTTAAAATCGATTAAATTTTTTACTATTCTAAGTTTAAATTCACTTATTTTAGCTCTGAAGAGTTTAATTTATGTTTTATAAATTAAAGTCTTTAGATAAAATTTTAAAAAGTCATTAAACTTGATAATTTTTTACGGCATTTTCACTTGCGTAACAGAAAATAGGATTTGTTTCTTGTAGAAAAGTCTGATCTAAGTTTTTCTGCGTGAAGAATTATTATGTTATATAGATAGATTTATATATAATATAATGTTGTATTGATTTAATTTTACTTTGGAAAACTAATGACATTTTCTCTCTGTAATATTGAGCAGAAACACAATGAACTCAATCACGTTTTCTTATGCAAATTGGCAACAAGAATAAGAAATGAAGATAAAAAATGGCAAAGCAAAAAAGATTAGTGAACAAACCTATTTTTTCTGGAATGCTTAAAAACGGGGTAAAAAAAGGGAAGAAAATAATTTGCAATAACTGTCTGAAAATAATCAAGAAAAATTAATTTTATATTAGTGGCAATATAAATTTGGAATTTTTGATGTTAGAGAACAATAAATATGGAATTGTAGAATGATAGAAACGGGAAAAGTATTTACGACGTAAAACGCGAAAAAGTAAAGATAGAAAGGAAGCAATAAAAATAGAAAAATAATAGAAAAAAAAACAAAAAACAGAGAAATGTATATATTGCAACGAAAACAACAAAGACAAAAGAATACAAATACTCCTACAACTCGAAAGAAAAAAAGCAATGACGGGTAATAAGAGTTTGAAAAACCGAAAGAAACGATAAAAAAACAAATTCGGAACAACAGAACTACAGACAGAAAACAACAAAGAAACTGCGGTTGAATTCATTATTAAATACACAGAAGACTATATTGAAACTCGCGAAAAATTTGTCATTCATTAAATAATCGTAATTAATTGATACATCGGTCAAACGTTACTGACATATAAAAATGTAAACAATCTTTTATCGATTGTTTACATACATTGCTATACAGTTACTATTGCCGAGTATCTCACAAGTTAACTAGTAGGCAGTCTATCTTGAGATACGCATCAATCTAAATTTTTGATTACGAAAACTACTATAAAGAACAAATGCGATTGGTTTTGAGAAAGGAGATGATGTAATGGCAAAAATGAATTTTGACGTAACTTCTTTCATTTCTCTCTCTCTCTCTCACGTCGGGAATATTTGAAGTGGACTTGAAATGAGTTTTCCTTTCCCGGCATATTTCTTCTACCTCACATTTAGATAACATTATCTGTTAAAATATGCGGCTTGTATTATGGATTTGTGTGCATCAGATTTGGCAGAATACGTCGAGATTGTGAAGGATTTGGAGCGAAAAGAGAGGACAGCTGTCTCCAAAAGACGAATTCATGCGGAGTTAGTGGCGCCAACATATAACCAGAGAGAAAGATATTATCAGGAAAAATACAAAGAAAAAACTGAGTTTTCCGCGCTCGAAACTATTTTATTATCGAAATAAAATTATAAAGAATTTAATTACGTCCGTCTAAAGTGTCTTTAACGATATTTACTTTATTTTAAAATTATCTGAAATCAAAAATTTAGTTACTTGTTACCGTTTTATGGAAAAATTAAAAAAGTTGCGATAAAAAGTTAAATTAGATATTAGCTAAACAAATAATTTTTCTTCTATTTTGTTGATTACTAGTACACTAATTAACTAGTTGATTAATTTGCTAATGTTACTATATAATTGTTTCGGATTTAATAAGCCAAATGAGAATATCAGAATTACTTTCAATCTGTATAATTTAAGTTCTTGAATAGCGCAAGTTTTATATTTAGTAAAACGTTAAAGTATACGTCTTCTGAAATATTATAATAATGGAAATGGATATAATGATGATATTATGTTACTTTTGCGATACGAGCGTGACATCTTGGAAAGTTGGTCAAACAAAACTGATGCTGCCAAAATGTATGTTTTGTCGTGGAGTAAAATGACAAACAAAAAAAAAAAAATAATGATAGAAGGCAAACATATCTCCAACGAAATACACGACCGCATTAAAACGAAGAGAAATTTTCTAAGTTTTTTTTTCAGTTTAGATGGACAGTTTTAGTATTTTCTACTGAAAAAATTAAATAGAATTAACGCATGTTAACACCCAAGATTACACCCCTAGAAAATTCTTTGAATATGTATGGAGAATTTACAATTCTAATCTTGCAAAATGAGAAAGGAAGAAAAACAATAAAGAAGTTATCACCTCGACGTTAAATTCGAGTAAATCTCATGAATGGTAACAGCTCTGACGCGTCGCGCATCGCATACGCCGCGCGCTGACATAAAAAAAAATTAATTTTTAAAGGTTATAAAAATTTGTAATAATTATTTATACAGCTATATATTCTATCAATATCGCAAAAAAAAAATTTTCAAGTTGAAAAGACATCTCTAAATTTTTTTTTAAATATAACTTTATAAAGTTTTAACAAGTTAATTTTAAATATAACGTCTTAATTCATAACGTTATTTGTTGGAAACTCAAAAGTTATCCCATAATTATTTTAGACAATATATTTATTGAACAATTTGGAAGGATTCCAATACAATAAATTTAAAGTTAATTCAAAATTTTGTTGAAATTTAATGATTTTTCTCATCGATTATCACGTTTCGCGCCGCGGATAGACGTAGAAACAAGATGAATCTAAACAATCTAAATTTGAAAAATATCCGAAAATTTGTTCACAACTTACGATTTGGAAATCTTACCTTCTCTCATTATAAAATCATTAATCATTCAGAAACTGTTAATTAGAACGATACATTATAAAATTTAAACATGACGATAATATCCGGTTATTAGAAAATGGAGAAAATATTTAATTCTTTACATTAGTAAAAAGAAAAACGAACGTTTTCATAGATACTCATTGAAAACATTATGCTAGATCACATACGTATAATAAATTTAATCAGAATAAAAATTTTTAATTTGATAAATTCTCTCAAATTATTTTACCCCATAAAAATTCGTGACGAAAAATTTCAAAGCCAAATTTTTAATGTAAAAAAATAGCATAAATAAATGTTCATCGTTTCATAAATAGCGAAATATGTACAAAACTTATTTTGCATATTATATTCATTATTTTAAACCTTTACTTTTAGAAAAATATAAATTTTTGACTTTATTTTTTACATTTAAAAATTCTTTTCGAAATATTCATTTTTTTCAATGCCTAAATTCAAAATTATTATTTTTTTTAATATTTTATTTTACGATTAAACTTACTTAAGAGCAGACGGTAGTTAGTTTTTAACGATTTATATAGAACACAAGCAATCCGAAAGAAAATTTTAGTACAAGTAAATAAGTTATAAACATCACGTATCCTAAATGGCACAAACATTGGACCTTCTAGCAATTCACTTAAGCTACTATTTTTTAAAATATGTTACACTTAAAAAAAACAAATGAAATTCGTACTTAACGTTTTTTCATACGTGTTAAATGCGGGTGATCATCTAAATTGTAGAAACTGTATAGGCCCTATATATTAGTTATAAAAAATAATATTAGAGAGAATTTTTTGAATTAATGTTGAAATATCGCGAATGATTATAAGATAATCATCTACGTTTGTATTTTTAAGAAGGAATTAAATCGATAGAAAAACTTTTATTTCGATTTTTACAGAAAGGAAAAAAGAAATCTGTTGCTACATTTGATAATCTAGACGTGCAAAATTGGGATTTGGTTCTCATGGCACGCAATGAGACAGCTTTTAACAATTTGTCAACATACCGAGGGATGTCACATTACGCAAACTTTTGCATTTTCGAACAGATCAAAATTCTAACAGGATTTTTTTGGAGTAACATAAAAAGTTGCAAGTTTTACTTGCATTTTTTTTTTTTTTTTAATTATTAATTTGAAAAATACAAGAAAAAAAATGCAATAACAAAACATCTTTAAAAAGAAAGAAAAACTTGCTTAATAAAAATATAGAAAAAATTTCGAACTTAAATTAATTACAGCAGTTGAAACAGCAAAAACAAATTAGTTATAAAAATATTTTAGATTTCGATATTAATTATATAATTTTAACTAAAAACAATTTAACATAAATCACGAACAAAAAAGATAAATTCTTTTTTATGTTTCATGCACGCACAAAGGTAAGTTAAAAGTCCTGCTCTGATATAAACGACAAGCGAGATATGACATCTCTTGACATTTCTTCATATGCTTCTAAACTGTGTTTTAAAATATAAATAATAAAATATATTCAACTTTTTTGAAGATGGAGATATTTTCTGCTATCAAAGTGCAGTTTTAAACATTTACATTTAAAACGATGGCCTAGTAGCGAATAAAGAAGTAACATCGCGTTGTCGTTATCCTGATTATCATTGGAACTAGTGCAAGATTTTTTTAAACTGAATTTTTAACTGTTATCCATATTTTTTTATAAAATATTTAAGGTCATAGTTCTTTCATTTATCATGCGAATTAACAAAAACATGTTGTTTTCTTTAATTAAGCTAAGTAATCGAATTAGTATAATACATATCAAAGATCATTTTTTAAACTGGTGATAGCTATCTTAAAATTCATTAATTAATTTAATGAATTTACTCGATTTTTCAACAGAATATTTAAACCGCAAAAAACTGTTACTATGTTCATTAAAAGTGGACAACAATCTAAAAATAATTATTAATCATAAAATGTGTTGTTCGATGTAGTAAAATCAATAAACAGAATTAAATATTTTAAATGCATTTAGAGAAATTTTAAAAATATATATCATTTTTTTTTCTCATGTAATTTAAATTTGAATGATAAAACAGATCTAAACTTATCCGAAAATTTATTCTATAATCCAGTTTAAAGCTATTATTCATAGATTTAATAGAAAAATTCGTTAGAAAATTTGATCGATAAGTAAATCGACCAAACTGACTTTATAAGGTTATTATCATACACATCATTTACTATCATAATCTAGATTATAATTTTTTTAATTCGCCTACTTTAATTCTTCCAAGCCCGTACTCTCTCTTCCACCATCATTATTCGTCAAAATTAAAATCCCCTTTTCATTTTTATATTACTATTTATAAACCATTATTACAAAAATTCTTCAAAAATGTAAAAAAGAAAAACTGTAATGGAATTTGGATAATTAAAACCAACCGCTATACTTTTTCTTTGTTATGTTCAGAAACAACGTCTTATTTTCTAGAGAAAATTCAGTAATATCTTCTAATCCCTAGATGAAGACGGAAAACCTGTATAGGACTAGAGGGAATTTATGAATGCGCATAGGGCAAGTAAATCTTCCAACCCCCGTAAATCTTTGTCCTAATGGTGGCCAGACTTTCCTTTTCATGAGTTGCTAGGTTCGAGTGTTTCTGGTCGTCCATCCGTTTACTAATCCGGCTTGACTTCGCACCACTGTCTTCTGACCTCATATTTCCTCTTCTATTATTACAGCCACTGCCAGGTACCCTGTGGTGTTTATCTCCCACTTTGAAGGTTATTTCCAACCAAGATATATTTCGATTTTAGTGAAAAGAGCGTCAGGCATACGCTCCTTCAACTTATCTAATACAAAATATTATTTTCGAAATACACTTATTACAACTACAAAGTTTTCTTACAGTTACACATTGTTTAAACTATCTAATGTAGCTTATAAATAAAACTTTTTCCGATGATAAATATTGTAATTTTGTAGCTGTATTTTAAAAAAACAAAAAAATCTTCCGAATGCCTATAAATATGAGGGAAAACAGTTTTAAATATATGGATTTTTTTAAAGTTGAAAGAGAACCAGAAAGAAACTTTAAAATTAGTAGTCGCGTATTTCGGATAAAATGGAAGAATCGCTTAAAAATTTGAATCCTCTAAAATGTTTTGTTCTTGAGATATATTTTCGAACGGCCTGACAACCATACAAAGGAAAAAATTAATTATATAAGAACATTGTTATAGGATACTATATATATAAGATCATTTTAAAGGAGATTAATATCATTCATATATGCAAAAATATCACGAGATATCAGCGGTTTAATGTTTTGAACAGCCACCATTCTTAGCCTCCATCTTGCAACGAGATAGGCCTACATAGCATCCTCGAAATTATCCATGAAATCTGAATTATCTGAAATTTTTAGTTCTCTGTATATCTTGTAGACAGACATTGGATGCCAAATAACATCCAAAGAAAATTATTTGGAAACATACGTTAAAAAACCCAATGCTTATCACAGCATAGCAGCAAAATATCTTTTCGGAGTAAAATATTCTTGGCATTATCATGCAATCAATTTGTAGCCAATTTTTTTTTTATTAAAATATCATTTCAAAATATATTAAGTTTATCTATTAAAGTTGAGGATGAATTACATATTAAAACCTAAGCTTCTGCAAAAAATATATGGAGTAAAAAGTAATAAATGCATTTGCCATTAGGTATTTGTGCTCTTTTGGGATTGTGAATGCTCAAAAAACAAGAAAATAATATCGTCATCTTTATATCATATACTGTCAGCGGAATGACTGATCTTTTATCATGCTTGAAAGATGAGACTTTCAGGTAAAAAGAATTTAAAAGTTTAAATAAATATAAATTCCTAGGGTATTTTTTTTTCTGTTTCTCTCCTAAGATTTCTTTCTTTCTTTCTTTTTTATTAAAATTCAATCCATTCTATAATTAATGTTTCTTAAAATTAATCTAAAGAAACTAAACTAAGGAGTGGGAGAAAAGGACAAAATTTAAAATTCAATCAAAGAAAAATGAATAATTCAGATTTGTAAAAAATAAATGGCATTACAAGTTCTTTTCTCGCCAGTTTTACTCATAAATCATAGTAATAAATAAAGACTAAAGACATCTATGGATTGAATATATAATATAGGTAACAGTATTTCCAATACTGTAAGACAACCGAGACGTCTATTTGTCAATTATCCTCTTCTTAGAAGTTGCTTCTCATAATCACAAGGGACTTCAGTACAGAGATGATGAATGAAACTGTTTGAAGCACGCAACAGCTAGTCTCTAAAAAAGCTTCTTTAAACTTAATCTATCATTTTATTTATTTATTTACCTGTAACATACTACTATAGCAAGGTAGATTCTTTGTGCTTGATGTGTTTGCAGTGGAATGGTTTATTTCATTTCTCGCAGGTTGAAAGCAATAACTTCCAGACATTTCAAACAATCAAGAAAACTTTAAGAAGTATTGGAAGTTGTACGTTATACGTAGTATAGCCTGACTTTTTACTGCAAGTTTTACGAGTAATTCTCCTAAGCAGGTGGGAATTCGCTGTCATTTGATGGGCTTTCGTTACTTAGGAGCTTCTTATTTCGTTTTTCTAGAACTAAACTGGCTTCTTAGACACTTCTCCATCTAATAAAATCCTCCACTAAATGGAAATGATGGTGTGAGAAAATTTCCTTCTAGGGTATACATCAGAATGTATAAAAGTACCAATTAAAGATTTTATACAATCATCTTTTATGTAATTTTGAATGCTTTAAAATCTGTGAAGTTGTGATTGCTAAACTTAAAAATTTTCAAATGATTAGAAGAATATTAGTTGTTACAATCAAGGAAAATCATTGCAACAAAGTAGATTCTGGGTAAATCTTATCTTTTCAATATATTAAATAAAAAAAATATCTTCCAGTTCAATCTGTAAATTTTATTGATATTTTTATTGCTAAAATTTCATTAAATCAATCAAATATTTATCTACTATTCGTTATATAAAATTTATCAAAAAAAAAAAAAATTAATAAAACATGGACTGCAACACCATTTATTTTCACATTAAGCAATTGAACGACAAGCATAGATTTTTTTCTGAATTTGTCCAGGAGGATTAACATCAATTTCACTTCTCTGGAGAGACTTTTTCATAAATTTTTGCGATTTGTTAATTGAATTTTTTACGCATAGCAGTTTATTATTTTTACTTATGATGGCACTAAAGTTATACAGCATAATTAATTACAATAATTCTTATAAATGTTTTAATTTCTACCGAAATCAGTCTAAAATTTATGATAAAAGTATTATGTGAAATTCTAGTAGACTTATCAGAAATATTAATTATTCAATTTTAATCTATGCAAATATAATTTATCCAACTATCCTCAATGGAAGAATTTCTAAATTCTCTTAAAAGCTTTTTTTTTTCCTCCGAATTATTGGATATAGCCAATGCATCGTAGAGTAACAGAATTGAATTTCCTTCTCTATAGGCGACATTCAAAATATCGATATACACTTAGGACAAGCCAATTCTTTAAATAAATATTGCATACATTTGAATACTCTCAATAGTCTGATTTTTCAAGCATCTGCGTCTTTTAAAGCAAAGAAGTTCCAACTTTAACCTCTTTTTTTTTGGACAAAGATATATGTTGTTTATTTTTATATATGTTCAATATCTGTAAACATGCCGACGTGATAACAATAGATAGTCCCTAGGCACGACAGAAAGCAAGCTAAGCTACGTATGAGGCAATGAAGAAAGCCCCAGGGAACAGAAAGAATCTTCTAACTAAAATCATCATATTGTATCTCCACATATCAACAGCCTGATAAAATTTCAGGTACGTGTATTTTCGAATAATGCATTGCTATGAGGCGTCGCATGTCTGTGACTTATCGTGACATTATCGTGACAGCAAAAATTTTACGTTTCTATAATGATTCAAAACTTAGATTTTTCCTAGTAAAGTACAGTTATGGAAGGCAAAGAAATGTAGTTTTTAAATATTAATCGAAACTAGACTGACATTTTCACATTTTCTAAACGATAACTATTTTGAATGCATATTTTCCTATTTTCTAATCTGAGAAAATTAATCATATGGAGAGTTATCCATGGTATGATTGATGCCATATCTTAATTCATTAATTTAGCTACTTACAATTAAATAATGACGTACTTTTACTAGCTTCTATGTGAGGAAAAGTAAAATTCACTGTTTTCAGAACTTCATTTCTTGGTATAGACAAGTACATGTTGACAAAACATCTTTCTTTAAGATTTTTTATAAACAGTGAAGAAAGTAGAGGTATGCGTGGATATTCAGTTTTGTATTTCTTGAGAATGTAATATAAACTGCAAGATCTGCTACTCGAAAAGTATATCCAGTTTCCTGTTTCAATATTGGATATACTTAATTATTAAAATCCATTTTCATCTCTGTTCACAACAATATTGATTTTTCCAGATCTTCGTGTTTCTTTTATTTACCTTAAAAAATATATATCTGATGAAAACAAATATATTGTAATTCATATAAGTTTATTTTTTATATTTATTATTTTTTGGTGTTTTTATTTTTTCTTCTTTTCTGTGATTGATATGCTTGAACATATACTCTCCTACCATATATATATTTTTTCTTTTATAAAATAAGATGAAAAATTTACAATATCTAATAATTTAAGGCTCTGAAATAATTAGAGATGAATAATATAATATTTTAAATATATCTGAAATGAATATAAGATGATAATCTACTTAAAACAAAGTACAATAAATAGTAGCAACTGTGTTGATATCAAGAGAGTTCTGCCAGCTTGTTGAATAAATGATTCATAGAATCTCGGAACTTTAAAGGTTAATGATGATGGTTGCAGAATATTGATATGAACTTTCACTAGATCGAATTCATTTACAAAGTTTCCTGTTGAAAATAACTGTAATCAGAAGTTAGTATCCTATAGAGAATAAAATATTCCAAGATTATTAGGAATATAGACGGTACTGTAATCATTCACTTATATTGATAATAAATAAATAAAAGTTTTGTAAATAAAATATAAGTTTGGAATCAGGCAGTCAAAAGTGTTCTAAATAATAATCATTATTTAACTTTTAAATATAAGAGAAGAAAACAAACATAATATTATTATAAATTATTAAATACTTGTAACACAAGTAACTCTTGAAAAATTAATTTAATATTTTTATTATTTTTACATCTAGTGTATATAACTTGTGCATAATTCAATTTAGAGTCCTGATTCAAAATTATAACTGCAAATATTGAAGAATATTAAAATTCAATGAATAAAGATAAAAGAATCACTATAGGATATAATGATTCAAAATAGAAATGATCAGTAATCCTAGTTAAAAAAATTTTAAAGTTTAATGCAAGAAATGCAAGTCAGATGTGGACTAAAGCATGCCTGAATATCTTTAAATTAATATACTTAGGTGTGCCTTAATCCATATTTCTGTCCTCGATTATGTTAATCCACATTTATAATGTATTAAAACTGGTTGTTACTTTTTTAAAAATATCTTACATAAATATATTTACTATATAAACTCGAATATAAGTCGATCTTAATTTTGTTCCTTTGGGAGCCAGAAAATGTATCCGTGTATAAATCGATATCAGAAAATTTGCTTGAGTGAATTTTCTGATTTTGTATATTTCGATATAATGAAACGAGTGAAAGATTCAAAATTATTTGGTCCATTATCAATTTTAATAGTAAATGAATGGAATATTTTACATTTATGTACTTTATTTTAAAAATACATTGTTTAATATCTTAATATTAAATAATTAAGCAACTATTTGAAAGTATTGTGCTGCATTTTAACAATCAGTTAAAATGCAGCATAACTTTTTTCTATACAAGTAGAAATGCGATATAATTAGTATATAAGTCTTTGATTTTGTAAACGTCCAAAATTTCTCGAATATAATTTCTGTTATGTTTAGTTTACATAATTTTATTTATTTATTTATCTGTTTGTTTAATTTTTTTTGCCATATCTATGTTTGGACAGATATATTTCATAGAGCAAATGTACTGTACTTCATCAGAATTACAACTTTTCGTTTCGCATTGCAGCATTTTCATTAGACGTAGAAAATTACTCTTAAATACTAATTTCGATACGCTCTGTAACATTTTAGTAGACATTTATGTTCTATCTCTAACGATCTAAAAGTTACAAATTGTATTTGGCCCAAAAATGATTATTTTTGTCATATTCAATTTTCGCTCGATCTTTCGGCTTTTTTATTTTTTGGAATTTCCAAATTCGCATTATATACCGAGTTAGTTTAATTTGGATGGATCGAGCTTTAGTTAACGTGGTGTATAGATATATTTCAATTATGTCAAAAGAGAAAGTGAAGACAATCTGAACATCTGTCTGGGTCTCTCAAGCGTATCCGGACAAAGAGGCGATGACAATAGCTCGGTTTTAATTTACAAAGTGCGTGCT
>WUQG02417361.1:0-15547 GCA_011317285.2 Androctonus mauritanicus | reverse complement strand
AAAAAATAATTAATATCTCAAATGCTGATATATTGAATGAGTGAGTTTGAAAATCTTATAAAAACGTATTCATCAGTACTCTTTTCCAAATTGGCAATTTAATATGGTATTTATTCACACTTATTAAACAAGATCTATTAGCAGACATTTCTGTTAGACAATTTTTTATTTGTTAATTTCAAAATATAGTGTCCTAAAAAATAACTTTTCAGAAATTTTTACTTTATTTTATTATTATTTACCAAACCTGTATCAGCTGCCTCTGCCAAAAGATCATTTAGTAAATTACAAATAATAAAATATAAAAGAAATGCTATTGATTAATATAGACTGTGCAATCTTGCAATGTTGTTGAGCATAAATATACCAGTAAAACAGGTTTAAAAGATATTATTGATGATTTTGTAAATGTAAAAGTGCAAAAAGTAACATTTAAATTTTTTTTGTAAATTTATTAGTTACAAATTTTTGTTTTTGTATGAAAGAAATCTTAAATAAAATACATATTTATGTTATTAAAATGATTCAACATTTTTTTTCTATTATACCTATTTAAAATTTATTCCAACAAAAATAAGAGGTCTAAAATGATTTCTTGTCTAAGGTCTGAAGAAATTTTGCTACATTGCTGCATACACTCCATATAATAGACGTGCATTTATGATAAGCAAAAAAAAAGTGCCTTCTTGAAAATTTATACACCTCTAGGGAACCATACTTTAGGGATTGCTACATTAGATGATTAGAGTATAGATTATTTGAATGCCAATTATCCAAAACATTGTTCTCAAAAAACATCACAATATTTACTTTTAGTGCATTGGTTATTATGCTTAAGTATTATTTCCTGCTACTTAATGCTTTTTAATTATTTATTCAAATATATATATATATATACAGTATAGCATAGAATTAATCTAAATAAATATAATATACATTTAAAATTTATTGTTTCTTCAAAATATTTTGGTTATTTTTTTACAAACTATTTCCTAAATTAATTATTTTTTTATAATAGTTTATAATTTAAAATATAATAGTAATAATCTTGAATACAATGCTGTAATTTAATTGCAGCCTAATTACACTCTTTTGTGTAAATTGAATATTTTCATGTATATTTAATTATACAAATTATTTAATTAATTGAGTCAGCTGGGTCCTAATCAGTTTGAACAATCAATGTATTACTGTATTATATTCCTTAGGAAAAAGTTAAGCATAAGAATTAACTACTCATAAAGTGAAATTAAAATCTATTATGAGTACAGTGACCATTTGTCCTAGATTTTTCAGGATATTCTTGCATCAGTAAATGTCTCAGAAATGTTTCAGAGTTGAAAATTCATTTTGTTTTAAAAATGAAAAACTTTTATTATTTAAAATATGCATGCAAAATTGACTATATTTGGTAAAATTGTCTGAAATGAGGTTTAAAACATATGTCAAATCAGTGTCATCAAACACATGCTGACATCTGACAACAGTATTTTACTATTCAAATTCTTTAGCTCCAACTCAATATGGAATGGCTTTTAGATATTATGATTAAATTTAGGAAGTGTGTTATTGCATTGATATTATTGTTAATTAATAAACAATGAATTTGGTAATTCAATAAACATATCAAAATTATATTTCCAGTTGAAATTTTTCTCTAGTCCAAGATTGGCATGAATAGAAAATGGTCAGCCAGCCTACTTATGAGACTATTAAGATTAATACTTTGTAGATTATACCCATGCCAAATTAGTAATTGAGACAATTATGCCTGAGCACTGACTTTAGTTGTATCAAGAGGCAAAGCAGTCATTTTAAGCCATGCATAATACTCACTAATTATCTCTCATTAAAAAATCATTTCAACCAAAATTCAATTTGCAGTAACTTTTGTTCTAAAATAATTATTATTAATTTGAACTAATAATCATGAAAAGTATTCAATACAATACCAGATTTTAAATTTTAAATCTAATTAATAAAAAAATTAGAACAGTTTGAAAATAGCAAAAATTCGGATGAGTGCAATTTTTTGTCTCGTCCTCTATAGACATCTCCACTGATTGACCACTCACTCAATATCAATGATATTTGAAATATAAATATTTCATAGATTACATGAGATTCACTGAAATTTTCTTCACAATCAAGTCAAAATAAAGGAGTCTATGAGGATTCCTTCTTCATATATACTTCTCAAATGACATTGTTCAACTGTTTTGACTAAATTTAAATATAGGCCTATCGTAGTTCATTTAAAGCATTCTAAAACTTTTTGTGAAATTGAATTAAAATGAAGGGCTGTAAAAGAAAATCATTCTGTACCCTTCATCTCTGAAAATGTTTCTACAATTTTAAATTGTTCAAATGATTTCAATTAAATCTGGAATATTTATATTTCTTATATTATTTCAGTTCTATAGGGCCAAAATAAAATGATAAGGGAGATTTTATCATGAATTCTTTTGTAAGTTGCATTGTTCAATCAATTTTCTAACCAAATCTGATATAGATATGTTCCTTATGTTATTTAATGTTCCCTAAAAATTTTGATTCAATTGGATTAAAAAATAAAGAGTATAATGAAAGATGTGTTAAAATATTATTGTAAGAATGTCTTTCTTGGAGAAAATTCTCATTTAAAAAATAAATGATATTCAATAAAAAAAAATATGTAAAAAAATAAGCCAAATATAGTATTAAGAAATTAGAACATTTATTACAAATTAGATGCTTTTAAAAATGAAATATTCAATTATATTTTTTTATATATTAGATGTTTTTGATTGGATACAACATTATACATTATATCTATAGTTTCTTACACTATTGTCAAATGCAATCTATTTGGCCATATTTCATAGACTATCAACTATAGTTTGAACTAAATAATACTATGCTGTAACCCTCTGCTATAAGCAATACTGAAATAATTAGTACCTATGTTTAGTGAACATTTTGGTATTGGTGGAACTGTTATGAACATACAAAACTTGAATTCCCATTCTATAATGTTTGTAAGAGTCAATGACTTTTGAATTTTGTGTCAGTTAGGATCATTATAGTGACTGTTGCTGTGGAGAATATAAATAGCAGCAAGATTCATTATCAGTACAGTTGAAGTCAAGAGTTGACAGAATAAGCTTGTTAAGTCTCTTGTTGCAATCATATCCTTTCTTTGTTTTATTGTGACAAAGTTCATAACAGTGATGCCAAGCTTTGTACTTTCAGCTGTCTATGTATGAAGTTTGATTTTATTTGAAGATCGATATACTATACTGTATTTTGTAGTGTATTCAGTAATTTGGTGTAACATGATATCTAATAAATGAAAAGTTCTGAACTTAAAAACAAAAATTAAAACACTAGATGAAGTGACATTGAAAAAAATGATAAAAACAGAGATTGCGAGTGTCTATGAAATTTCAAAAAGTTCTTTTTCCAAAATTTTGAAGAATGAGAAGAAAATTCATAAACAGCAAGCACATGGTGTGAAAAGTAGTGTAAAACATATATGAAATGCTAATCATTCTGATTGTCAATGTAGCTGTGAGTTTATGGTTGCAATAGGTAGGTGCATAGCAGATACCAATTGCTGGGCTTATATTACAACAAAAAGCACAGAATTTTGCTTTTGTATTGGTTGTAACAGACTTTAAAGCTAGCAATAACTGGCTAGACTGATTCAAAATTCATAATGGTTTTGGTTTTAAAACAGTGTGTGGTGAAAGTCAAGTGTTGATCCAAACACAGTAGATGATTGGATAAATGATATACTACATAGACTTTGTAAAGGATGCCCTGTGTAATATCTTCAATGCTAATGAGACAAATTTGTTTTACAAACTAACACCATTATGTGGTGTTAGTTTGTACCACATAATGGTGTTAGTTTGTAAAACAAAAACTTTAGCATTTAAAACAGAAATACGTACAGATTATTTTATTATTAGCCTACAATATGGATAGTAATGAAAAACTTCAACCTTTAGTTATTGGAAATTCAAAAAATCCAAAATCCTTTAAAGGATTATTATATATTTCTGTTGACTACCAGTCTAACAACAGTGCATGGTTGACAAATGAAATATCTAATCACTGGCTCCTAAAAATTGATAAGGAATTTGCACAACAGAAGTACAACATTATGAGGATTTTGATGTTTGTGGATAATTGTCCATCTTATAATAATATTCCTGCATTAACCAATGTCAAAGTTTTGTATTTTCCAAAAAACTTCATCTCCAAGTTGCAACCACTGGATCAATAGATTGTGACCTTTAAATGCTCTTACTGGAAAAATATTGTTTCTCATATGCTTATAAACATCCACAACAAACAAGTGACCAGCAAACCAGCTGCTCTCAGAAGTGCTGTATAAATGGTTTTGATGCACATAATGACATTAAATCCACATGCTATACAAAACTGTTTTAGGTAATTGGATTCTCATTACTAGAAAATGATGTTTTGTATGATAATGATAATAGTTCTACAGCAGAAAATAGCAGCCAGTCTCTTAAGCGTTTGCTTCTAGACAATACTTACTGAAGTTGATATGTTATAGTTGAAGACTGTATTCTATGTGATGAAATTGCATTAATAGAAATGCTGCTTACTTATGAAGATATTGTGCATAAAATTACAAGTACAAATGTAGGCAAGGATGAAGATGGAGGTATATAGTTAAAGAAATCACTACAGAGAGAAAACCAACATTAGCTGAAGTTTACAATGCATTGGAAACACTAAAATTCTATTTTGAAAATTTCTTAAAATGAAACTGTTTTTAACAATCTCCACAAAATTGATAATGTAAGCCTACTATTCAAAAAAAAAAAAAAAATAACAAACTTCCTTTCAAACTAATGTGACCTGTTTTATTTGCTGTCAAATTAAATTCACTATAGAACATCAAAATTTATGGTCACACTGCACCCCCACAAATTTGTTAAACATCTCTAGTCGTCTTTCTGATAGGTGCCCCTCTATAACAAACTCCTTGTATAAAAAATTAAAACTTTTGATTTTAATAAGTTCATTATAAGGAGCTACACTGTATCTGGAAGACAAATTTTGATTTTTAGTGAATGTTTTTCTAAAGCAATAAGAGAAATTATAGTATTGCAAAATATTTCAATATGCAAAAAATCAGATCATTATCTAATAAATATTTTTAAAATATTAATTTGTTATTTAAGTAAATATTAACAGATTTCAAACAACAAAGTATTACTAATATAAAATATTAAAACTATAGAAGATTTTTGAAAATTAGAGAGAAATTTCAATTTTGAAAATTACATAACTATTCTTTGCCATTTTTTGTTATATTTTGTAATTTGTTGTTCAAATTAAATAAAAATTCACAAATAGCATTATTATAATTAATTATGTTTCATTATAAAGTATTAAAAAGTCTTTATTTTGAATAGAAAAAAGAAAATAAGATAGTTCTATCTACAACTAACAAGATAAATTGTTTTTATGAAACATTTAAAAGAATTAAAAATTGCAAAATGTTACTTATAGCAAAAACAGTATGTTCCAGTCTACAAAATATTAATATCTATGATTGATACAATATATGGCAATATATTTATAATGATAACTTTATAAAACAGTTAGGTGCTAGCAAGGTCTCTGGACTGCCCAATAAATTGAAAAGCTAAAATGATTAGATCACATAGAAAAGATGTGTGAGAATAAATTGTCCAAGAAGCTATATAAAAATTAAAATACATTAAAATTTTTGAAGTACACTTGTTGTTTTATCTTAGTTAGCCTTGTTCATTAACTGTGGATCATATTTAATCTAGATCATTTTTCTGCAGCTTAGATCACAATCTGAAATTGACAAAAGAGATTGCAAATTGATTGGAGCTTTTAATCCAATGTGAATTGATGATGAGAAAATATGAACAAATACACATTTTATTATACAATTATTCTGAAAATAATTATATCACATTTAAAATAATTTATAACTAAAGTTTATACTTTATCATAGCAGTAATATTTAATATTTAAGAAATCTTTTAATTATTTATCTGTAGGTCTATTATTTGATAATAATCCCATCAAATTTATATAAAATACCAATTTCAATTTATAATTTTTCTACAATGAATTTCTATACTATAAAACTTCTGAATAACTAAGAAAAAAGTATTACTTTAGACTTAATATTAAACTCTTTAAAATGAAATTTTGCTTACTTAACACTTTTTATCAATTACATATGAATAAAAACTTTAAATATTTTGGACCAATTATAATCCAATTTCTCATAATCAATCCAAGTACATTTTAAAATGTAATACTAATGTACAATGTATAATATAATGTACAAATAAATTCAATTGTAACAATGTACAATATTTTCATTATATCTGAAAAAACGAACCACACAGTCTTGTGTAAATTGAGATGTGTAAAAGTGATTTTGTACAAGATATTTTTAAAAAGGAATCTATTTTCTATATAAGAAAAGAATTAAATATTAAATGCTTGAAATATTTAATGTTGGCTATAATTCATGATAAGTATTTGATAATATAAACTTCTGTTTGTAACAATTATAATAGTCTGTAAGGTGAATAGATAATCTATATGAATCTAACATGCAAATTACATTCTTAAATTAAAAGAATTTAATAATTAGATATAACTTGAAATATGTTTATAAATCATATAAATAAAGTATGGATTTTACAAATTTTATCTGATTTCAGTTCAATTTTTATAATGTGAATAATACTTTTTAAATTTGGGTAAAATACAAAATAATCTAGAATAAAATAAAATTTGCATTTTAAATTTTTTATTTATTTTTAAATATTAAATTATTGCAGCGTAAAACATAATTATTGGCCGCAAGACAATGATTGGCACCTTTTGTATTTTTATATTATATACAAAAAGAAACAAGGATTATCTTCATTTGTATTGTCTAGTATTGAATTATAACTTTCATTATCTAAATCATAACAAATATGATAGATAAACTCATCATCATTTGGACTGACTAACAGACAATCCAAATAATGATCACTTTGTCTATCATATTTGTTATAATTTAGATGATGAAAGTTATAATTCAATTGCAATATAATCAAATATTATCTGAGTTCTAGATAAAATAACAAACTAAATTAATTTTTTCTTGTCTACAATAATTATAGAATTTAGAATAGAATATTTTACTCATCATTTAATATAAAAATGTATTACTTATTTTTGATAAAAAATTTTAAATATTCATAACATGGCTTATTAATTATAAATGTTATCACTAACATTACAAATAAGATGCAATTAATGTTATTTTTAATATAACAAAAATAATATATTATCAATAATTATAAAGAAAAATAATACTAATAACTATTTGATGTGCTAAACACTAGATATATATTTTAATTTTATATGAAAACAGTATTATTTATAAAATAACAGTGACAAAAACTTTCAATTTCATAATAATCCAATATTGAAACAGATATTTTAAATAAACACAGGCAAAAATTTTATTTCTCTTGATAAAATATAGTGTATGCTATTAAGAATGTTAAGACAGTAATCAGAGAATGAATTCATTCATTTTTCTCTAATTAATAATAATGTTATATCATCATCAATCAATTTCTGAAAATTAATTTTTGATTTCAATCCATGTTTGAAAACATCTATATTATATAATTTTCTTAACATTTCATTTGAATTTGACTGAAATACATTAAATCTAATAATTACTTCCAGAATTGACTATTTTTTAAATATAAAAACATCAAAATCCTACATATATTGTAGATAATATAATGAGCTTCAAAATTTTCACAAATTTTATCAATTTTGAAATAATATTTTAAAAATCACAAAGAACTAATACAGGATTTCATACAATTTCCACTTAACAATTGTATTTGTTTTCATTTAAATAATTGTTCAAATAATTAATCAAAAATTAATTTTTTGTTGATTGAAAATTATGCAATACTAAAAATTGTTAATCTTCTCTGTGTTGAATCTAAATTTATGAATATTTATAAATATTAATTTGATGTTTATGATGATAAATGATATTTTTAAATATAAAAATTTTCATAAGCAGAAATTTTCAATCGACAAATTTATATATGATAAATAAATGAAAAAAATCACTCATAAATATTACAAACTTTTGATATTATGAAAGTACCTTATATTTATAACACAAAAATTGTATGTTTTTGTATATTAATCAAAATCAATAATTTATTTAAATTTCTTTTGCAAAAAATGATTCTTTTTGGAATAAATATTTATTATTTTTAAATCTGTTAGTAACATTAGATTTTAACAATAGTATAATCATAGCTTATTCTTTAAATTAAAAAAACTAGCATTTATCAAATACAGATAGTCTAAGTCAGTCTATACACAGCACTCTTAGCAAGTATAAACATTTTAATTTGCAAAACGTTTTTGGACCTAATAAGGGTCCCTCGTCAGTACACTGTATGACTGAAGAACTTAACAGCTTAAGATACAATCTTAAGCTGTTAAGTTCTTCAGTCATATAGTGTTGTTGTATCTTAAGCTGTTAAGTTCTTCAGTCGTATAGTGTACTGATGAGGGACCCTTAGTAGGTCCAAAAATGTTTTGCAAATTAAAATGTTTATACTTGCTAAGAGTGCTGTGTATAAATTGACTTTGATAGTAAGCAAGTTGAGATAACTAGTTTGTTACAGATAGTCTTCAATTTAAAACTATTTGTACTTATGATGGTAATGCATCAATAATCTCTGTGACTGGCAACCAATTAGCAAAAAGTTTGAGTCCCTGAGCAATGGTCTGTTATACAAAGACATTTTTTTTGTACCTGTTCTTGTATTTTTGTGTTTGATAAAGTTTATTACAATAAAATAGAGTGTACTAATAAATATTGATAGAGGACAATCCATAAAATTTGAGATTTACAACTTATGACCACTCAACTTACAATAGCAAGGTTTAATCTGAACCCTAGCGTAAGTCAAGGACTATCTATATATCTGTTTATTCCATAAACATAATAATCATTAAAATTATTTTATATAATTATTTAAAACAATTTTCACTATTAGACAATATGTTTACCTCATTTTTTCCTTGTTGCTGAAGAGATTTTTCCTTTGATCGTTCAGCTTCTCTGTGTCGAATCTAAATTTATGAATATTTATAAATATTAATTTGATGTTTCTGATGATAAGTGATATTTTTAAATATAAAAATCTTCTTAAGAGAAAAGTTTATTTATTTAAAAAAACATACCTTTTGAACAGCTTGTTCCATTGTCAAAAAACCATCTCTCACAAGAAGCATTAATTGAAGTCTTTCTTCATCACCTAATAAGACATTTCCAGGTGGCAACCTAGGAACTAACAACTTTATTTTATAAAATATCTGATCATATGATTTATATATAAAATGATTTAAAATAAATTAATTTTTTACTTTTGGCATGTGGTTTTTGAGTTAAATGCAATAAATGAGGTTTTCCTGGTTTATTAGATGGTTTATCTTTTTTGCTTCCAAGACTTCGAAATAATTTTCCTAATCCACCACGTTTCTTTATATGTTCACTAGATTCTTCTTTGCCTCCTAAACAAAGAAAATAATTTTTTAATATTGTAAATATATTTGCATTTAATAAAAAAGAAAATAAAATAAAAAATACAAAACAGATAATTCGGAAACTTTTCAATAAATGTTACCTATATAATAAAAATTATATGCTTGGCATTTAAATAATTGCTATCTTAAAATTAGAAACTAATTACAATAATTTGATGATATAAATTTCAACAAACATTTCTTTATCCAAAATATAAAATCTTATTTTACATAGATATAAAATAGATTTGGATATTGATATACATTATATATAAGTTGCAAAAATACAAATGTAATCGCAGTCATCTCTAATTATTTAACAAAAAATATATAAAAATAAGTACTTTGATTGATAATTAAACTATATAAATCAAAATATATTTTTTTACAATAATAATAATATGCAGAGAAAAACTATATTATAAACATTATATTTTACAAAGAAGAATAGAATTTTTTTTTTATTATCAGTAAATTTTAAAGATAATGATTAAAATCTTTATTTAAATTTCTAAAATTTGAATGAATGAAAAAAAAATTTAAAAAGACAAAATACTATACAATTCATATCACAGATTAAAAATAAATCACTTTAAAATATTTAATCTAATAAAAATTATAAGTGACAATATGAATTTTCTAATTTACAAATGACATATAAAAATAATTAATACAATAATTAATTTTTGAGAACTTTATTAATTTAAAGTATATTAAGTATACTGTTTTATAATTATTTATAAAATAATTTGAATAATCATATTTTAATTTAAACTTTTACTTTCATTAAAAAAAATATTTAACTTTCATTCAATATTTCTTTAAAATGTGCAAGTAATTTTTAGTTATATATTAAATATAACTTTATAAAAACTTATTTGGTCAAGCTATAATTTCTAATTTTTATAACTGTAAAATATGTCAAAAATATTTATAAATTAACTTGAAATCAAAAACTAATTTGCTTTCATGAAATTTGAATGTTTATTATATATAACAATTTCATATATCTTTAAAAATTTTCAAATGATTAGTTTTAGTTATAAGAAGATATTCTTAAAAATAAAATTAATTTTCATAATTCATGACCAATCAAATATAAAAATATTGATATTTTAAATCAGCTCATTAAAGAAAGTATTTGAACCAATTAATCAATGAAACATAAAAGTTTCAAAAATATGTAATAAAAAAAATAATTTTTTTTATTTTTTATAAATTTAGGGTAATTCTAAAAGTGAAAATTGCTTTTAAAAACTGGCATATATTTTGAGTATGTTGATTTCTAACACCCTTCAAAACATAATTATTCCAGTCAGTATACAGTATATAACAAACTTAGCTACATCTGCTGCTTTGTTTGTAAAACCCTGATGCTAAAAGAATTGGATCTAAAAATATTATTTTTGGATAAAATGTATTAAAAAAAAGGAATATGAAATATATATGCAAGTTAGCAATATTTGAATTAATTATTTATAATTGATTTGATACAGAAAAACTTAAGACACTGTATACCAAATTGATATTATTAATTTTCGTATAATTGTAAAATAAAATATAAAGTCAAAGATATATATTAATTTTGACATATTATATAAATATAATAGATAGTAAAAAATAAATTAGGATCTTGAAATTGTTGCAGCTAAAAATCAAGCTGTGAAAAATATTTCTAGATATAGTCAAGATATGTTTATCAGGGGAAGTATATAGAGAGTTTTCTAACAAAAAATGATTACTGAATTGAAAAAGAAATACTATCCAGTCTTGTTTTTCAATTTATTTTGATTTTCTGTAAATAAAAAAATTTCTCCAATTTCTATTTTAGTTGTATTTTTTCATTGAGAAAAATTTTTTATAAATATAGAAAAACTATCAAAATAAAAAGAAAAAACAAATACTGTATTTTCAATATTTAATTTTTTTGTTGAGAAATTCATAGCATTTGTGGCTTTACTATATTATAAACTTAAACAGACTGTGTTTCTTCTGTTATACTATACTTATCACTATTTTCTATTTTATTCAGACTTGCTGCAGATTTAACATATTATTATAATTTTATATTTAACTCTCTAATAAAATATTTTGCTATAATAAAGTATCATAGATGATAATATAAAAACTACATAAATTCCATATGTAAAATGGATAATGCTAAATTGTTTTCTTGAAATTTAATGATTAAATTTCTACCAAAAATATTAATTTAAAATTGTGTGATTTTAATATCCAATATCTTTAATATTGTATTATTAAATTTTATAATCAACATAAAATAGATCTTAAAATACTTAAAGCAAGGTAATTTTTATTCACATAAAATAATATAATTCTTGATTCTTAGTGAATCAAAAATGTTATAATTGTATGTGAAAAAAAATTATTTACTTTGAGTGCATATGTTTTTTTATCAGACATGATTATTTATTATAAATATATTTTTTAATTTTATTATTTTGAGACAAATATTCTATTTTTTTTGTTTCATAATGAGATTAATGATATTTATGTACACACACACACACACACACACACACACACACACACACACACACACACACACACACACACACACACACACAAATATGCTATGCTAATTCAAACACAGTATTTTTAGATATATATAGATCTGTTTCTCTTCAGCAATTAAGAAAAAATTACAGAATTATTTAAAAATTGGAATATTTTAAAGATTTTAATGAAATATTTTTAACATATTTTTTAAATATATATTTTTTACTTTAACTGCTTAACCTCTCCATGCTTCAAAAATTTATAACAAATTTATAGAAATAATGTAAATACCAGTATATATAAAACTAATTTACAATTATAAAACAATACATAAATGACCATAATTTGATTTTACATTCCCTGAATATTAATTAGGAAGAATAAGAAAAAAATTTACAAATCCTAAAAGTATGCAAATAAATTTAAATGATACAGAATCATAACTTTCAAAACTAATTTGATAAATGCAGCTATACATTTCTCATTGAAGAATATTCCATTTAATTTAACTATATATATAATATTTTTTCTTTTTTAAACGAAAGAAAAAGTAAATTATAATATTTTTCTATAAATTTATTTTATTTCTAATAAAATATAAGTAATTATATTTATAGAAACTATATAAATTAAATTTATACATATATTTAATTTTGAATAACTTATCTAAAAATCAACGAGTATATAATTTTATTTGTTACTTAATTATTTGTCATTAGTTGTGTTTTTAAATTTTCTATAATAATAATAATTTTTAATTTGCATCTATTTTACAATTTAAGAGAGATAATAAACCAATAAAATGACAAGCCAAAGTCAAATAATGATAAGAAAATTAATGAATTAAGAATAATAAAATTAATTAATATAAATTAAACTATAATATATAGAATTAATTCTTTCCTATTCTCATTTTCAATTTTAACTATGACAATTCACAAATTGTTTTTGCCTTTTTTTTCCTTTCATGAACTTACAGGTATAGTCAGAGCAGAGTTTTTATAAATTATATATTTAATCCTAAGTGCAATTTTTATTGAAAACATTTGTTGTATTTTTTTCATTACACACAGATTTCACAAATATTATAATTTTGATTCATTTTTATTTATATATTTCCTCTAACACTAGCAATAAATTTATTCGAATTTTTTGTCAATTAATAAATAAATAAATAAACATTACATTTTATATTATAGATAAATAACAAAACTAGCAAATATATAAGAGAGATGCAATCATTTATTTTTGAAATGTTTTACAGATTTATTTTTAAATACTTTTGAATAAAATTTATTCAAAATGAAAAGATTTAATCATCATTGCAGAAGAAATTTACTGTTCTTTCTAATTTAAAATTAAACAGATGACACATTTACTAAAGTTTAATTTTAATAATATATAAAATATTTTAAATATTTATTGACAAAATATAGTTATTTATAAGAAGTAATTCGCCAATTTAAAATGAGAAGTTTCAACAATCAATAAATAATATTTCCAACAAAATTTTCATTTTCTACAATAAAATTTCTTACAATAAAATTATAATTTCTTATTCTGTGATTTAAAAGAAAGATATATAATGCTAGTTGTTCAAAACTACAATCTCATTTACTATGTAACAGAACTTTAAAAATATGACAAATTATTGAATTTGAAAATATGACAATTATCTAAAGATAGATAAAGTTCAAATTCATGATTAGAGACTATTAAAATTAATTTTTTAAATTTTTTCTTGTTTCATTACATTATGTTTTAATAACTAATTATGCAATGCTTTATATAATTATATAATAATATAATCTGATGATTTAACTCATTTGTTCCATATTTATAAAAACAAAATACATATTTAGATTGTTTATTATGATAAAATTGTATACATTTTCATTACTAATTGTGAGCGAATCATATTTTCTAAAGTATTGTTAAATAACAATCTCTTGTTACTAATCATTAAAGAATCAGAAATAAATGATTTTTATTTTAATCATGTCTTTCTCATTAAATATAATTCTTTCATTTTTAGTCATTAACAATACATAGTTTAAATTCCTTAATCAACTGGAATGTACTTAAATTTTAAAACATATATGACCAACAATATTAAAAAAAAATTAATTGGAAGCATTTATATATATTAAATATTGAATTTTTATTTTTATATATTTTTTTATAAGTATACTAAAAATATTCTGACTGTGGACTTATATTCTAAACGTCTTCATTGCATGTTTGCAATCTTCTCATTTGGTACCATTTAACAGTTTTATTAGACTGAAAATTTCTGTATGAAAAATACTCTAAACTAAAATCTATTATTGTGCAATATAATTTTATATCTCAGACTACAATAATGTCACACATCATTATGATACTGTATGTTATTTTTAGTGCATCTGTAACTGTTATTACATCATTGTTAATATTATATTTCTCATTCTATTGTTAAGTTATGAATATTAACAATATTGATAAGTTTAGAAGCAAACAATTGTAAACTATCACTATATTATTACTAATGGCAACAGCAACAATGATATGATTTTATAATAATATAATCTTATGCATTTAAATTTAAATAAAAATATTTATAAATTTTTATTGATTTTTTCTTTTTAATGACAACTGATATAAACAAACAAACCAAGATTTTTTTAATTTTCTTTAAAAACTGAAGAATAACACTATCACACATTCAAAATGCTTGTACTCTAATCAATATTAATAATCAAGTAGAAAATCACAGTTTTTGCTTTAATATATATTGATCAATTAAATAATCACTTATCATATTTCATTTTTGAAAAAATTTATAAAAATTTCTTAAATAAATATATATGAAATAAATCAGATAATGTTTAAGAGAGTATTAATACATGCATCATATACAAAATTCAACATTACACCAGAGACTACAATAATTTGATTTAAAAGAAGTTACTATATGTTAAATTTGTAAAGAATGTTGAAAGTAAATATAATAAGTGTAAAATCTTGAAATTAATTTATTTTAATGCTTTTCTTAAATGCCTGTTACATCATTATTAAATTGCAACTTTTCTCATATTTAAATTAGAAATAAAATGAATTCACTTAACTAATTGTAATTTTTAAACAAAATTTATTTATATATTGCATTAATATTTATTATTTTAAAATAAAAAAATATATATTTTTATTAAAAATAAGTTTAATTATATATTATTTTTTTTCAATATAATTAATATAATTCAATATTTTTTATTAAATATATTACATAATTTTAAAACAAGCACTATAGCAAAGTATAAAAGTTTTACATGGTAAAACGTTTTCGGACATTACACGTCCCTCATCAGTACCATATATATCTAACCTAAACTATTAACATAGAATAATAATA
>WUQG02417350.1:0-15549 GCA_011317285.2 Androctonus mauritanicus | reverse complement strand
GAGCACAACTGTTTGGATGGAACATACCTAATAAATAAAAATAGTAAGTTCATTATTAATAAATATGAAATATTACTTCATATATTAACATACTTCATAAACTTTATTCTAATGTAATTCAATATAAATAAATCAATAAAAATCGAAAGATGACGTACAATAAATTGAAAAAATTCTATAACAATTATAACTCTATTTGCAAGTGACGAGAAAATGAGCGATGAAATAAAAGTATTTATCCCGGATAGTAGTTGAACCGGTGGGTAACGCCATCTTGAAAACTTGTCTAGAAAGCCGCGATGCAATTTTTGGAATGAATCTGTAGCACAACGGAATTGTCAATTTGTGCTTTCATTCATCAATCGATGTTAAGCGAATCTTTAATTCTCTAATATGTATCTCGGACTGCTTCAAGTAAAGGTATATTTTAACAGTTTCTGAGATATATATTAAAGATAAAATACTGTCTTTCTTCTTTCGCAAGCGGCGATTAACACTTCACAGTGCTCCGTTGTGGTACAATGCACCAGCTCTTGCGCGGAACAGCTACAGTACTTTAAAGATGGCAGTGCATACCGATTTAAGTACTACGTGCCATAATTACTTTTATTCCATCACCCATTTTCTCCTTGCCTGCACCAAATAAAATCCCATATATGATTCTTTTGGAGAGTTTACTCAGAATACTGTCATCTTTCAATAAGTGCTAGTCACAATATATCACAAAAAATATACTGTAAATTTTTTGAAATTTTATTTGTTTCTCCGAGATTGGAAGTAGTCCATTCAAGATTGTCATAATATCTCTGACTAGTATAAAGATTAAGCCTATTTTCACTTCTCATCTTTTCACATGTTGGTTTTCCATCCTCGTGTGTGTCATATAAACGCACATCTTTAATGTTAAAGATTACATCCTTATTGGCATCACTGAGATTAATTCTAAAATAATATATATCGCTATACATTGGAACTTTAGCATAGATACTATCGTTCTCTTTATATCCAATAATTGCCGAATGACCTGTTCCTGCTGTATGTCCTCTATAAATAAATGCTCCTTGTAAGTTTCGAAGATGGACCTGGCAAATACTTTTATTTCTGTGAAAAAACACTTTCGTTGTTGAAGTCAAAATATTATTTTCTTTCTTGAAATAAATAGAATAATGTTTTCCGTAGGCTTTAAATCTGTAATAAATGCTTCCTGATGGTAACGAAGAAGCATTTATGCTTGATATGTTCTCACACTTCCTAACTTCGTACAGCATGAATCGAATTGGATCCTTTGCATTTTTATGATAGCAAACAACAAGTCCAAATACAAATAAATAAGTAAAACACCTCATTTCGTGAATAATCATAAAAGAAATTTAACTATTCTCGAATCTAACATGTTTTAGTTTCGGAATATAAATTTTAAATATTTAAATATTTGTAGAATTTTGCTTCGAATTTGCTTTCTCGTCATCCACTGTTCGAGCGTGACTGTGATTGAATGATGATAATTATACATTTATTTTCTATTAAATATGGTGGAGAATCAATTCAGAAATCTATTCACTACACACGATTTGTTAGGTTAAGTTAGGTTAGTGTAGTTAAGCCGCCATATCCTTCTCCATATCGCACAAGGGATATATTTTATCTGGTTGCAGCCATTTGTAGAGCCAACACCTATGATGGGATCAATCGGAAGGTTGAGAGTAGGGAATCAATGAGTCAAGCCCGGACCCCTCCTGAAAAACTGGAGGTGTGGGACCAGATTTGAATCCGGCCTCAATGGTGGTAAGCCATAGCTTTAACACACTACCATCTGGCAGACATACAAGATTCGATTCTAGATTCGAATGAATCGAGATTAGAGCGATTTATTTTGAGATTTTGATCACTTGTACCTTTCGTATTCGTTAATTAATACATTTTAAAATCGAATTTTTCAATATGCAATCAAATCTTGCCACTTTGAAAGAAAAGTGTTGATTGAAAGAAGTAGGATAGGGGAAATTATAAAATTAGTTAAAAAGTAAAAAAGCTATAATAATTATAAAATATGTGTAATACTCATCGTGGCATCGTTTATAATTGTTTTCTTCACCAAACAAATCGATTGTTGACGGTTTAAAAACAAATTTGTAATTAGTACTTTATGGTAATCATATCAGTAAGCCCGGCATTAGCTAGAAATTTTACTATAATACTGTATATCAAATAATCCATAAAAAAACTTTGTTTACTTTCGTTAACTTGGTGACAAAATTTAGAAAAATTGTGTAACGCATTTCAGGAAAGAATTAATCGCTCACTTTCCAAACGTGTCCTTTATTCTGAAGTGATTAAAGATATGAGATTAAAATATATATTGCAAAGTTCATTCCTCAATAGAATAATCCATATGCTTAATGCCTTTTTTGTTGTTTTATGCAGCTTTCCAACCAGAGGTTACTAAGCAAAAGGGGGAGTCGCAGTGACCACCATGAGTAATCAGCTGAAAAACGGGATTCAATAAGCCGATCCCGGACTCTTCCCGAAAAAATCTGAAGATGTGGGACACGGGAATTGAAGCCGGATCTTTCAGGTGAGAAATGATCTTCATTCACTCTTCCATGATGTCAACCAGTCGACATATGCTGAATGTCATAAAAAAATATTCCGTAATCATTACAGGGAATTTCAAAAGATTGAACGTCTGCCATTTATGAACGGAATTTACAAAATTGCTGCAATAATTCAAATTTGATATTATTTTCATCGTCTTGCTAAATTTTATAAAATTCAATCAAATAATTTAAAAGTTATTAATGAGAAATTTTCGAAACTTGAAATAAGCCACTTTTAAACAATCGAATATAAAATTTTAATTAATGTTCATCGAGGTCATCTTTAATGTCTTTACTGTACTGCTAAATTTCATAAAAGTCTGTTAAATACTTCAGGATATATTAACAGAGTAATTCAGAAGTTTGAATGTCTGCCATTTTTAAATGGTTGGAGTTTTAGAATAAAACGATGATGTGGCATCAAATTTATCTTTAAAGATAGAATATATTTGCCCAATTTTACGAAAAGCTGCAATTAATTCAAAATTTATTATTGGGGCATACAAACAATTGATAGCATGACGATCTTATAAGTTAACTTTTCTTCAGAAAATTGAAAGGAAAAGTTATACTCCTGGGAAAAATAAACTTATTTTTAAATTTATCAATTATAAAACTCTAAATTTTGATTTTATGTCCAATTTCGTAAATTTAATATTTTATTCTCAAGTAAATATTGATTATAATTTATTTCGATGCCACTTGCTAATTCTATTAGTGTATTTATTAACTTTGTCGTTATCCCGATACTCTCTCTCTCTCTCTCGAATATATTATCTTAAAACAAATTGTTCACGAACAAATTCGATTAACTTTTCTTCCTTCCGACATTTCGTTTTCGCTGATATTTCATGTGACACTCTTCCTGCTATCTATTGGCCAGATGAAAAGGTCTACTTCAATGACGTCATAAAAATCAAACTATACTTTCACATGGGCTTGCGTTCCATTGCGAAGAATGTTTATGACGTCAATGTGACGTCATTCTTGACGAAAGCAACCACGCAAAACGCCTCATGCAAGACCTTTAATTGAACATTACGTTCGAATATTTTTCGCTTCATTTGAATTTCTGGTTTATCATTATAAGTTACTTGAACTGATAAATCGACAAGCTCGATAAATCGACTTAAAAATCGATAAATCGAAAAAATCTAATAAATCGATTAAAAATCGATAAATCCGATAAAAGGGATAAAAATCGATACATCGACAAATTCGATACACTTATTAAAAAAATCGATAAATCGATAAATTTTGTTCTTCTGTAAGTAATCTATTTTATCGATTGATGTCGATAAACGAGTTTATTTATCGAATATCGATAAATATCGATTTTTCGATTATTATCGATTTCCAATAAGAGAATCTATCAAAAAATAAAACTTCTTCATTGTTTTCTATATTTATTCTTACATAAAAAGAAGAAGAAAATGAGCGCCCGATTATATCATGCTATCGGTATTTAACAAATCATTTCATAATTATTATTTTTTTTTTACGACGTTCTATTCTAGAATATAAATTAAACTATAAATAAAAATTCAAACAAACAGGAAAATGAGAGAGAGCTCATTACTAATAACATATTTTAAGTCATCAATCTATACCTCCTTATAAAAGTCTTTAAGTCAAAGACCCTTCATAAAAGAAAGCTGAACATGATAAAGAAACCATCCAAACATCAATTAAACATTAAATTCTGTTTGAGGAAAGAATATTAAACAATTTTTTCCTTCTTGCGTGTAGTACTTAAACTATCGGAATTTGACAAAATTAAGATGTTTGCACTTGTTCAATGTGGACATACAAAAAAAAAAAAAATTGCAAAACTATGAGAGAAATGAAGGAAATATATATAAAAAAATTTAATTAAAAGTGCTGCTTCCAGTTCTTGACAAAATTAAGATGTTTGCACTTGTTCAGTGTGGACATACAAAAAAAAAAACATTTGCAAAACTATGAGAGAAATGAAGGAAATATACAAAAACAAATTTAATTAAAGAGTTGCTTCCAGTTCTTCGCAAACATCCGACCTATTTTCTATGATCAACATCTCATATTATTATTAGTATTATTAATTTGGGAATGAACGGGCAACTAACTACTTTATCTCTTGTATCACTACAATGAATCACGCAAGGATTTTGAAGGGTGGGAATATTTTTCGTGTTATTTGACCTGGGAATGCATGTTCCTATGTTAAGATTCCAATCGCGATTATTAATTAGGATATGCTTTTTTTTCTGGTTAAAGCGAAGAATCTCTTTGTTTTTGACCTCTTGTGCAATCGTTTAAGATTTTCTTTTTTTTTTTTTTTTGTCATTTTATCTAACCGAAAAGTTAGACTATCTTTACACGCTTTTAGATCTTATAATTTGTTGCTTCAATTAAGACTCTACAAAATGTCAACTTGGGTGGTTAACTGTTTAACTGATAATTTCGTTTTAGTATCTCCCATACCGAATGGATTTTTCTCTTCATTTTTTTTGCTATTTTTTTTATATATATATACTAGTACATAAGCTTATTTAGTTGGATAAACGATGCCAGTCACGTTGCTCTTTTCGCTATCATTTTTTAAAGGGGCCAAATTAAACTTTCCTTAGCGAAACGGGTCCTTAATTGCAGATGAATTGTAGAGATTAAAAACAACAAAAGCTATTATTTGTATCATAGCACAGAATTCGTTTTCTAAGTGTAAATTTTCAGGTTTGGGAGGCGAAAAATCTAATTTTAATACAGTGAGGAGATCGGAATATTTTTCCTGGAACACTGATGAAAATGCGATATAAAATGCTGAATAGCAACTAGTTTCGTGAGGTAAATGACCCGCTAAGAAAACCTATTGCCAGACCGGATCGACTTTTATTCATTTGTTCGAGCCTATCCATACGTTTATAAAATATTTGTCGAAAAATTTTGTTTAACAAGGATGCAGCAAAAGTGGAAATTGGGTGCTTTCACGCTCCTGTGCTTCTCTTATCTCTACTTCAATTGGAATACAGCTGGGATATCCTAATTTTGTGCAGGTTGTAGGCTTTTTTTTTCTCTTCTTCTTCTTTTTTCCTCTCCCTTATCAGTAAGATTTTTAAAATGATATCATTAATTTTTTTTTTTTTTTTTGTTTCATCTTGCACTAAACTTAATTTCTTTTTTTTCCGTATCGGATCCGGTAATAATGTTTGCTTTTTAAGATATTAGCGTTAAACTTCATTAAAGAAACACTAAATGCTCACAAGTGTTCTAATAAAATTATTTTGGACAAATTGCAAATGCCCTTATAAGTACGATATATTCTTAAATGCTCTTAATATCATGTTTACACCATACAGAATGGCAAAAAAAAATGCTCTTGGTAAGCATTTAAATGCTTATCAAGAGCATTTTTTTTTTTTTTGCTATTTTTTAAATGTTTATCAAGAGCATTTTTTTTATATAAAAATCGTAATAAATGCATCCTTAATAAGCATAATGTATTCATAAATTCTCTTAAATAGCAGATTTATTTAAAGATAATGTCAATATCGGCATTTATAAATATCCATGTTATAGAACTGCATATATCCATGTAAATATTGTTTGTATGAACAATATATCCATAAATCTATGAATACCAGCAATATATCCATAAATGCTGCTAAATATGAGTATATATATATATATCCATAAATTTTCTTAATAAATAAAGTTAAAGTTAAGTGTTTATGGTGCATAAATGCTCCGTAAACACTCATAATGAGCTAATATATTTATAAATGAATATATGGATGAAATTTTCTTGAAAAGTAAGCAAAATTTCTTTCGTATGTGTTCATAAGGGCCATAAAAAACATATGAATATCATATATGATGATATTTGCCCCTTATGACCATACGAATGAAATTTATTTATTTTTAAAGCAAATTTCATTCATATCATCGTAAGGGGCAAATATCATCATATGTGATATTCGTGTAATTTTTATAATCCTTACGCTGTTTATGCCCATTATCACAGCACATGCGAATGAAATTTGTTTATTTTTAAAGCAAATTTCATTCATACGCGTTCATAAGGGACATAAAAATCACATAAACGTGATCACAAGCAATGTAATCTTACGAATGCTCTTAAAAACGAAAATTTTGAAGCAATAGCAAAATACCTATAATACTTTTCATACATAAATCATGCGAACAATCATCATAAATATACTTATTATTATTATTTTTTTTTATTTTTTTTAAATCTGAGAACAATACTTCTTAACCAACAAATTTGCTTTCTTAATAGTAAAAAAAAAAAAAAAAGTTCAACGTTCAAAATACTTCTTTCTCTTACAAAATACTTAGTAATAGAAAACACGTTTAATAAAAAAGTAGCATTTTTAATACAACAATAGCATTTTTTTTTTTTTTTTTTCACTTGGTCGATCGCATTGTTATAGTTATCAGCTATAAAAATTTTTGCTACGGACCTTATTGTGTTCAAGACTAAAAACCCAGTATTAAGACCACTTTTTATGGAAATTGTTTTATGTGGCCTCGAATGTCATATACTAGACCTACATTTTTCTTTTATACGCTTAACAAGGTCTAATTATATATAGCAGGTTTTAAATTATAGTTGATATTATTTAATCAGTCTTGTTTAAATAAATAAATAATAATAATAGTAATATGAAAATAAGAAGACGAGAAAGCAAGCTTTAATAAGAGAGAGAGAGACGATGACGACGTCCATTTGTTTCGTATAAATTACGATTCGATAATTTGGTTCCTGTCTAGATTTTTTTCCGGATTTATCACGCGTCTCGTATAGGAAACCATTTTTCGGATATTTTCGTGGGTTCCAAAATACCTAAAAAGTGAAATCAGACGTTATTTTCCCAGTGTAGCATACCCGGAAGTAGTCAAAAGTAGGGCAAGTTGGAAGTTAAAAAGACACCGTAACACTGCAGCTCCTCGTCGTTATTTAACGAGAAAAGTATATATTGTGACGTTACACGCGTATGACAGAGGGAAATTACGGTGCCAACCACAGCCTCGATGGCGTCCAACCCATAGACCCTGTCCTAGAAAGTAGGACACACCGGGTCACAGCGGGAGGAAGTCTTGGCCACGCTACGAGATTATATGCCCTGCTAGATTGAAGGGGCATCATCCTGTCATGCTCGGCAGTTAAGTCGTTCTACTGCCCTCTAAGTAGGACTGGATCACCAGCAGCTCTTAACTTCTGTCTGGCTAAACAATTTTTGCTTCGATTCTTAGATGCTTATTGTTACTTTGTCACACGGAGAAAATGCGTGAGTTTGCCTGATTTTTGCACCGTTGGTCTCGTAGGTGAGGAGGTTTCGAGTGAGGTATGTGCTCTTTTTTTTGTTTTTTTTTCGTGTATGTATATTTAAATAAATGCCTAGCAGCGACAGCGACGTCGTCTCAATCATTAAAATTCTAACTTGGGACAATAGACTGCAACTTGCAACATTGTTACAAAGTTAACGTCTCTTAGTTATGCATTAAAAAAAATCGCGTGATCAGATTTTAGTGCTATTCTTACTTTGTTCGATCACAGGAAAGCGTAAATTTATTTTTCAAATATATTTTAAAAATTTGGTTACCGTACTTTATACTACGGTAAGTTTTATGTACTCGGTATAAAACTAGTGAAGTATACGTTCATACTACCATAATAACAGAAAATTTAGTGTAGTTTACTTATAGCACAAGAATGCTGTTAGTGTACTTAGTACAGTAGACAGTATGCTTTCGTCCACCACGTGTATGACAGTACTAAGTCGCATATCTAAGTGTGCACAGCACATAAGTTATGCTGCTTAGTACCCACCCTTAGTTTATTAACTAAGAGCGTAGAATTTTTAAAACCCATTTAACTTATTTTTTTTTATATTTTTGGTTTCTGAACAAAAAAATTTACCAGCGTAAAAAAAATCGTGTAATATAGGTTTTCAATTTATAAAATTTATCGAAGCGAAAAAATGAGATTTGTATGACACTTAAAAAAATAATAATAATAATCCCTGTCGGTGCTCGAGTGATCACGTGACACACTTGTCTACAGGAATAATTAATAAAGGTGGAAAGAAGTTCGCGAAACGGATATATAGACCAAGTGGTCGCATCATCGAACTTACATTAAAAAAATAAATAAATAATTTATATAATCCAATTTCGAGCAACGTCGATTCTGATGAATTGCCATTCTCAATTGAATGATACAGTGGTTGAGTCTCAAAAATAGCAAAAATTGTCAGTTTAGACGACTGACAGACGATTTAGATCCCGTTACGCTTAAGTAAGGATGCATCAAAACAAAAACAAATGCTCTGCCAACCGTTATATCAATTGTGCGGTTTGATCTTCCTCCCTCCCTCCTTCTTTATCTTCATCATCTGAACAGTTCGTCAGGTCAGATGTGCAGAACCGGTCTCTGATGCGATGTCCAACGTGAATGACTCCTGCATTCGACAATAATGTACAAAATAAGTAAAGAAAAAAAACAAACAAACAAAATCTAATTTTAAGATAAAATTTTCCTTTAGAAATTCTCAAAACATCAACCGACTTAATTACGTTACGTAATACTTCGCGAAACGTATAGTAAACACGACCTTTAATACGTATTCATCGTGACACTTGGCGCAAAAATGCTTAATGCCGTTGTTCTTGTTTCTATTTCTGGAACAACCTGAGATACTGGACACGATAAACATCTGATATTTTCGCGAAACGTCCTTGGTGTTCAGGAAATTCGGTTTAGGAAGAGGGTCAATCAAAAAGTATCTCGACTTTGGTATGTTATGAGATAGCGATCTTGTCTTGTAAATTACTAAGTTGGGTTTGCAATGCACGGAGCAGTTTGAATTGCATCTATAAAAGCCAAACCACGTTCCACCATGCAAATTGATGGAGTTTGATTAACGCTCTGTGTCGTATTATTACCATTAACTATCTCGAAAAACTTGTTATATGTCTAAGTACAGAAATATGTAAACTGGTTATCCAAAACAAAAGATGGCCAATCACTTATTAATTAAATAATAAATATGGAAAAACTCGACAGCGTGTTTTAATGTACTGTTCCTTCTTTTATGCAAACGTTAACTGTCGAAACTGCAACTTGAACACGTTTACAGTTTATGCTGTTACAATGTATGCTACATGCAGTTTAAAAATTGCTAAGCGTGATTTTCTCGTGTTGAAAAACATAAATGAAGGATTTTGTTACGAAGTGCAAATATTTGTTTTACGTTTATCTGCTGATTAAATCTTATCTTTGCAAGAGTAAAATTGTAGGAAAAATAATAATAATATAATGCGTTTTATTATAATTTATTTATATGGAATTAAATTATTAAGTATGCCTAAAGTTATGCATGAAAAAAATCCGAAAACTAGCTAAGAAACTTTGGTAATTATTTTCTTGTGTGATAAGAATAAACTTAATTACATTTTTAACGTATTTAATAAAAATAAAATATTTTCGAAAATTAAAAAAAAATATATAATAAATCATCGAACTGTAACACACAATATATAAATGCATAATTACACACTACTGTATATATTAATTTTTTTTTTTTTATAATATACAGTATTATGAAATCAACACATTCCGCAACTATATGCAAATTTCTTTCGTTCCAAAACTATATGCAAATTTCTTTCATTCCACATCTATATGCAAATTTCTTTCATTCGACACTGTATGCCAATTTCTTTTGTTCCATACCTATAATGCAAATTTCTTTCATTCGACACTGTATGCCAATTTCTTTCGTTCCATACCTATATGCAAATTTCTTTCGTTCCAAAACTATATGCTAATTTCTTTCTTTCCAGAACTATATGCTAATTTCTTTCATTTCACACTGTATGCAAATTTCTTTCATTCCATATCTATGTACAAATTTCTTTCATTCCACATCTATATGCAAATTTCTTTCGTAATGCTATATATTACTGTGTAACATATAAAATAAACACTATATATTACGAACAATATCCAACTGTATGCTAATTTCTAGATGCACACTTGATAAACACTGTATACCTAATATGCTAATTTCTTTCATAATTTATTACTGCATATCACCAAATGAGCACATAATAAACACTGCAAACACTACATACTACATTAGCCTTTCTCAAAATGTGATCTACAGACACAGGTTCTGAGAACGTATTTTTGAAGATCCTGAAATTTTTGCACACACGCACACACACATCAAAAAAAAAAAAAAAATACTAAAAAATCATTTCAATAATAATTTTTATTAAAAAAAATCAATAAATCATTTGCATAATTACGCATAAAAAAAATTTAGATTAGATGCTAATCTTATTTACATATTCATTTTGTTACTTAAAAAGGGGGCCACAGAAAGATCAAGTTTGAGAAACACTGCATTAATTTCTTTCATGATATACAATAAACATATCGTATACCTGAAAATAGGTATAGAAAATATAACAATAATAATAATAAAAAAATTAATTGTTATGTTTGTAATGTTTGGAATATATTCGTATACACGTAATCATAAAATTGTTCTGTTTAAATAAGGATTTTCTCTGGAACCATCCTGCGTATCGCACAATTAAATACAGTTTAATGAAAACATATCTTGGATTTTTTTATTGTCCATAATGTTTTTTTAACTGTTGCACTTAATGGCCGTTCTTCAACGCTCTAATAAAATTAAATAAATTTATATTACAAGTATTTTTTACATTATTTTCCTCATCTGGTGCAGAAATATTCCCCATAACCTCTAAAAATATGTCTTCGGGTCTCGTCCTCTCCACTGTTACCATTTTCTCTTGTGCGTGAGGATGACCTCATAAAATAGTTTTCTTTCCGATAGAAAACATACATTTTCCTTTAAAATTTTTTCGTTCTGATCTATGCAATTAGTACTATTTTGATTAACTACCATCGTATGCATAACTGCATAACTGGCGATAGAAAAATAACAAAAAAAAAGTGTTTGTGTGCGCGAGCCATTTTCTGATGTTATTTATACATCTTTTAATAAATAAATTTCCTTTCGTTAAACCCGCTCTAGTAAAAAATGCAAGAAAAAGAATGGTGGTCAAAAGCCATAAAAGTTTTATTCTCATAATTTGGACATTTTATGGCTAATAAATCTCGCCAGAAAATGTCGCTAGAGTCACGTGGAATTATTTTAATTAATTTACGATTTTTAATTTACGTGTTTAGCATCGTATATGAGCGCATTTGCAAGCACGTATGAGTGCAATAATGTCGTATAAATATAACGAACTATTGTCAGGATCTACATGCATACGAGTATGTTATACTGTTATCTTCATTGAAGATAAACAAGTACACTATACTTAAATATATAAATGCTCATGTGAGCATTTAAGGTAACTCGGGGGAAGATGAGAGTTTTGTGATATTTCATGTGATATAATGCGGAATATTCACAACAGCAGACTTCACACTGGATGCCTCCACGCTAGACTGCAGGAAGTCCTTGCCTTCTGTTAACGTGTGAAGGAAATATCACAAAACTCTCATCTTCCCCCCACTCTTGTCTTCCCCCGAGTTACCTTATATACTTGTTCAAGTGTTGATTATATATGAATATCTAAATATTTACAGAGAAATGTGTATCTAACAAGTATATCACACGTGGCATGCGTGTCTAAGTGGTTTCATGTGTGTTTTCTTGTCTACAAGAGCATGTGGGTGTTTAAGTGGGAATAAATATGCAAATGTGGTATACCTTATGACTGTACAATGTTTCGATTTTCAGTTATTTATTTAATAATTAAAAAATGAAAGAGTGTCGTAAGTTCAGCAAAAAAAAAATCATACGCATTTTTATATTAAAATCCATTAACAGACTTTTCGCGTTAATTCATAATACGAACAATAATAATACTTCGAAAATTGATAGCGAAAACTACAGAAAAAAATATTTTAGTCTGCACTTTATGCCAAAGTACAACCACATTCCTCACCTGAACTTGCATGGGTGCGGTTGACAAATGTCAAAAAACTTCTCTGACCTGAAGGAAATTACAAAATACTATAAACAAATCCCATTTAATTCTAAAAAAAAAACGTATTTATCTGGATTAAATAACTGTAGAAAGTTTTAAACGTGGCTCAATGCCATCCAATGTTTGTTTGCGATAATCCTTCGTTTCCGAATTGATGAGTCAGTCATCGCCTCAAGGATGTAGCGTGTGTTATCTGCAATTCAGTCATAATTTCTTCAGGAATGTTTAAGAAAAACTGGGACAAGCGTAACGATTCCTCTTTTATAAAAGTTCAAACCAATCGTTCTGAACCTTAAAACGAAAAAAAAAAAATTTATCTGTTTACATGAACTCCGATGATGTATATATATATCGGTGCAATATCATCATTACACGAGATACATCTTAAAAATAATACCATCGCGTTACAAAAGGTTATAAACCAGTAATTCTGGATTTAAAATTACAAAAACGCTATGATAAATGGATATCTTAGGCTCCATTTTTATAGAAAGTGAAAATCGATACTACTTCATGGTTAAGTGAATATCAACCAAAGAACAGAAAATTTTCTATAACTGCTTTCACAGAAGTTAGTACTGTACCAGATAAATATATAAAATATAGGAAATATATAACGTTTGCTTCAACGCTGAGAGGTCAGATGGAGGTCAAATTCGTAACCGCCTTTGACTTTGTCCTGAGTAACCTTGAACGTTACGGCAGCAAGCGCATTAAACGCCAAGCCGCCCTTATTTATGACACCTTGACAATAGGAAATGACTGCAAGGATTAAATTCGATTAATCCTTCCGTTTTTCCTCTTCCTACTCCCCAGAGTAAAGGGGGATAAACGAGTTTAAATATCAAGAATATTTCCGGGGATATATCCTTACAAGTTTCGAAAAATTCTGAGAGTGAAAACTCCTCTTTAAAACTAGAAAACACTAGAAAATATATATATATATAGTGTAGGTGATATGATATCTTTAAAGATATCACTGATAATTATAAAATTTATGTAATTTTTTTTTTGTAATATTTCAGGTGTCAAAAAGGAATGGCCCTTCTATCTTTCCAGACAGTATTTCACTTCTCCATTCTTCTTCTGTTTACTGGATTTCGATGTAAGTTCAATTTTTTTTTTTACGTTATTAATTTAAATTTGTGCATATAAAAAAGCAGGATGTGTTCTAAACTGGGTTTATAATATATCCTGTTTTTTTTTTAATATATTTTTAATGATTTTATGCTACGTAATAATATTTTTTTATATAATAAAATTTCTTTTATAACTCGTGCCACAATTTTTTTTGGTATATTCACCTTTCCGTCTGTCCTATTCATTAAACAGGTGACACAATATTTTTAAACTATTCCGTTAAAATTGATAAACGGGATATACACAGAGCAGAGAATTTTACAGGATTAGTTATCATCGGGTTGCGTGCCTATTTATTTTGAGATCCTACAGGATTTTGATACTGATATTTAAACAATTCAAAGCATACTGTATCTTTAAGATCTCTTTAACCCCTTGCAAAGCATACTGTATGTTTAAACCTCTTGCTTTGCAAGGGGTTTAAACAGTAAACTTCTTGCTATGTTTACTGTATATAACACCTTACATATAATACATACAGGAGTCTAAATACATTACATACAGTATGATAAATGGATATCTTAGGCTCCATTTATCCATTACATACAGTATACCCCTGCAAAGCAAGGGGGTTTACTGTATGTAAGGTATTTAGACTCCTGTATGTAAGTAAACTCCTTACAATATACTCCTTACTGTATGTAAGATATTTAAGCAAGGGATTTACATACAGTAAACCCCTTGCTTTTCCCTTATCTTTACAGTAATCCCTATGTATGTAAGATATTTAAGCAAGGGATTCACTGTATGTAAACTCCTTACATAAATATCTTACATACAGTAAACCCCTTGCTTTTACAGTAAACTCTACAGTAATTCTTTACAGTAAACCCCTTACTTAAATATCTTACATACAGTAAACCCGCTTGCTTTTACAATAAACTCTACAGTAAACCCGCTTGCTTTTACAATAAACTCTACAGTAAACCCGTTGCAAAGCAAGGGGTTTACTGTAAATACTGGACTGTAAATTCCGCGCATTTGCCACCCGGGACACCATACAGGACAATCAGTTTACGGAAAACAAAGCGGTGGAAGAAACAGCCCTAAGAAAGAGTTTCTCCCCCACAAGGTGTAAGGATGAGATAGTTTCAACGACAGACTAAAACCAGTAGTATTACTGCGAAATAGATTTGGTTCATTTAATAATGCTTCTTACATATGAAGCTCAAACCCCAATCATTCTATTTATACAACAATTATATTTAGTTCTGATGGTGTTATTAACTTTGATACGTTTTTACTTAAGCAATTAGAAAAATATTTAAAATTTAATTGCTTAAATTAGAACAATTTTGCTTATAACTTTTAATTACTTACAAATATTTAATAAAATTTATAAATAAAAAGTATTATTTATATTTTTATTATAACAGTTTAATAATGAAAATTAATCAGTCAGTTATGAAGACGACGAATTATTTATTTTCTTAGCATCTATTTTTTAAGAGCTAATAAATATATATATATTTTTTTGTAGATTTGTTAATCGTGTGCGTTTAATAATAAATAAATTGCATAATGCAGTTACGCGTAACTGGTAGAATAATATCGCATCTGTCACATTGCAAAGATTCATAACTCGAAGATTTACTGCGGAAAGTCTGCATAAAACAAAACTTGCACGATGTGCGACTTTTTGCAAAGCATACTGTATGTTTTCTTCAGATGAGATAAACAGTGCTAGATATATAGACTGTATACAGGGTGTTCACTATCTCCTTCAAAAAAACTACACTACGATGTAGATGACATTCAGGCGATTAAAATGATA
>WUQG02417349.1:0-40602 GCA_011317285.2 Androctonus mauritanicus | reverse complement strand
CTTGGTGCATGTCTTTTTTTTAACATTGTGTCACATTATATGATATTCAGATTCAATTTTAAAACATATCAAGAAACTGCATGTTTATTGCATCGGTGGAATATAAACACGAATATATATCCATATTTTAATATATATATATGTCTGTATATATATTGTTCGAATGCTTGTTATTAAATATACATTTGAACAATGCATTTAAATATTCTTACCTATTTGATATATTATTTGAGATATGTTAAAAGTCGGGTGATAAAGTTTATACATCAATAACGCTGCATATATACATGTAGAATGTGAACGAAGGTATAACGTGGAGAATCTTTTATGTAACTAATCGAAATGCGTAAAAAAATAACTGACAAATGTTAATATTTTATCATCAAAAAATAAAAACCGTAATTTCAATTTTAATGATTATCATTTTACTCAACTTGCTGACTAAATTTAATCTTTAGAAGTATTTATGTTTAGTTACTAAGGTGATTTCATAGTTTGCATCTCAAAGTACGAAATCACTTGCTTTAAAAATAATTAACTTTTGTTATCATAATAATCGTTAAATCCTACTAATAACCATTACAAAACTTTTTAATTACTAGAATAATTAATAAAGAGACATATGATAAAAGTTTATATGTCAATGGCTTCTTAGACATAAACTGTTAATGCTCTTAAGAAACTATTTTACTCAAGTAAAACAGTATAAAAGTAATCGACAAAAATCGATATTTAGTATTGAAAGTTAAAAAATTCAGTTTCAATAATAAACGATTCTAAAGTATTTATTTGTACGTTACATCGAGTTTAGATAGATTACCGTACTTTAAAAGTAATTAAGTTTAGTTAGTAATGAAACAGTAATCATTAAAACTGTAATAATAATTATTGTAAATAAAAGTATTGATAAAACAACACACATATCTTTAATTATCAGAGATAATAAAGGAATATTTGCTAAATCATGCAATTTTTAAAAAAGTAAAATCCAATCAATTCAACGAGCATGAATTGCAGAATGGATTTATTTACACAAGTCGTTTGATTAAATTAGTTAAATCACAGTTTATCTTTCAGTAGGATCAATAATATTATTGCTAGCTAGATAAATGTTTATATAGAGAGTAATAAATAATCCATCGCATGTTCTCCATTTATATTAATTTGAAAACGTCACGAATTATGAATATTTAGCGAAAAATTAATTCCAGATAGAAATGCATTTTTAAATTCAATTTATCCTTGCGTAATATTTTTTTTTCAATAACTAAAGTTAGAGGTGACATATTTTTATACAGTTTATAGAACATAGCCAATTTTTTTTTATGTGTAAAGTTTTTGATTCATCAATCTATATTCACCATTAGGCAAATATATATCTAGAAAAATGTATTTTTTCTTCCAAGAGCCCACAAGTGAGTTTGACACTCTTATTGGATTTTTGAGGAATTCTTTACAGAGATAAGAATCGTTAATATTTCATTATGTAAACTGTATGCTATATATAGAAAAAAAGTACCATTTATCATGTCTCTTTGTGAAATAGCTTAATGTTTCAAATCACATCATTTTTATATAATCGCAATTCAATATTTCTTCAACCATTATCTTATCTTATTTTCATATTTTATAACCGAAATGGAGAAATATTTAAAGAGAAAAATGTGTAAGAGGCGTTAATAATATACATATTTGATCAAATTTAGTTTTATATGATTAATATCTATATTGCTACCTCTAAGAGGTGAATATTTAATTTCAATATTTATGAGTTTTCTGGAAATAAAATATTAAGAGTGAATTATTCAGTGGAAATTGGAGTTGTGTTCAGTCAGTTGTCACTTCTATCAGCGTTAACCAATCAATTAACGCATCCCCAGTTAAGAATTAGCTCAACCAACAGGAAACAACTCTTGATAGGGAATCATTAAAGTCTAGGCTATTGATGTGTTTGCTTGAATAATAGCTTGTTATACTTTTATGTTCCTTTTGGAAATTTAGATTCTGATGATACATTTTACAATTGCAAACGGTATAATCAGGAAGTGAAACGATCCGTTCTTTACAAAAACTTCATATTAATTAACGTGATAAAATGGGGAGTGTTGTAATTGCACTTCAACTTTTCGATATATATGTTTGCTCTCTGCTATTAACTTTGTAATGAAATTTCTGTTATCTTTCTTATAAAAATTGTTTTAAAGTTGATTTATATTATTGCTTATGGAAGTTTTCCTAACGTAACTAAATAATATATATATATATATATTATATATTAAGTATAAATTTATGATAGAAAAGTATTAATATATTATTTTTTTCGCATGAACATTTTGAACAGTTATAATCTTTTAGAGCACTTTTCGGAATGGAACTGATAAATAGCATTTTTGTAAATTTATTATTTTCCTAATAGAAAGTTGTTGAAAGGACAGAGAGAATATTTTAGAAACACACAATGTAGAACCATTTTTGATAAATCATTCTATATGTAGCGAAGACAGCTGACATTTAGGAGACTACACGACCAAAACTGCAAAAGTGATGGCCTCCTAATCCCGTAAGACTTCTGATATGCAACATTTCATCTCTGCTAGAGAAGTATTTTGTCCAGTCAAACTAGTGATTAAAATGGAAGCTTTAACGCGACTTAAAAGATCAAAATCGTAATTATCTGATTGAAATTTTCCCTTCTACAATATAAAAAAAAATTATATTTTTTTAATTAAACAGGTTTATATATAAATATTATTATTTATTCTTTCGTTTTGATGATTTATGCTTAGTTAAAAATTTGGATACTTTTATGAATAAAACATAAATCTGGATTAGTTATTAACTGCTGTAGAATATCATTATTAAAATTTTATACTTCAAAAAGCGATTAAATAAAGGTGAAAATAAATCTTATTACATATTATTTGATTATAATTATTCAATATGTAAATTGATTACTATCCTTTTATTGTTATGTTATAACAATGAATGGTTTTAATGACGACAGATATTTCATTTTAAATAAGATCTTTATTCAATAAAATTTTGTAACATGATACAAACCGAATTTATTATATAAAACAAACATTAAGAAAACGAGCACAGACTAATTAATTTTATGTCATTAAATTAATTAGGGAAATAAAATTTCTATCATTATTTTTATTTTAATTAATTAAATTTTCCGAGAGTTACAATTTTCCGTAAGACGAGATTTTATAAGATATATTTTTATGCCTTTATATATATATAATTTTATTCATTAAAGAAGCAAGAAATTTTTATCATATTTAATCGAATAATTAAATTTTTATAGAATTGTATCTCTGATAAAATGACAATAATTAGGAACGTTTCTCATTAATCCATATTTTTCAAAATTATCTCTGGATTCGCTCAAGAGGAATGTTTGCAATTTTATTTATTTTTTATTCATTTATTTTAAACGAAAAGTCTAGAATTTTTATAAAAATTTTAAATTTTGAATGTTTGTTAGAACGGTAAAAAATGTTTAAAAGAACGAAACTCCATTTTATAGAAATTCATTAATACATTTATGATTAAACTTTAATTATTAAAATTATTATAGGCTATATGAATTTTATTCTCATTCGGAATTAAATTTATGCAAAACTAAGTTAAATAATTTTAACTTAGTTTTAAGGGAAGAAATATATAAGGGATAATTTTAAGGGAAGAAATATTTATTATTTATATATATATATATATTACACTCAGTGGCGTCATTAAGGATGTGGAGGGTGCAACCCGCACCATCGTGGGGGGCCACCCAATATTTTAAAATGTATGTTAAAAAATTGCATTTTTTGCCAACTTTATAACTGTAAGCCCTTTTTAAAATGAAAATTTCTTGTTTGCTGAGAAACTTGTGGGGGATAATATTGTTAGTCATACGAGTGTATTAATAGATTGAAATTGTGTTACGTAAATTTCTAACGACCAAACATTTTATATAATATTGAGGGAGAAGAGGTGACACCATGAATTACTGCACCAGGTGACACCAATGCTAGAAATGCTGATTATACTAAATTAGCAATTTTTGAAATTTATTAAATTTTTAAATTTATTTAAAAATTGTACTTTTAGTTTAAACCCACAAAGACACCATTAAGAATATTTTGTTACATATATTTATTAATTTTTATAATTTAGTATAATAAAAATAACAGTCATTTATTAAATTGAATAAAATCTATCTCTAAATATGATTTCGTATATAATTTACCTTATTTTTTATAAGTTAAAAATAAATAATAAAAAATTGCAAGATTTTAAACCAATTTGAACGATAGTTCGAATTTATCTGTTTTAAAATTTACATTAAAGGAAATATTATATTATTAAAATTTATCTTAAAACAAATAGTAAAAATTTATAATAGTGAAATATATTAAGCAATGTTTATGAAGATAATTCGAGAATTTTTAGGTGAATTTTGCTTGTGAAACGACTTTCAACTTCAATTCTAGCTTCGAGCAAATAAACATAAATCCATCCTTTCAGTGTATAATTAATGTGAAGTGCAGAGAGGACATAACTTAGACAATAACTCTTCACTGTACCTTCAGGCAGAGAGACAGAATAGAAGGTTGAAACTTTCGTCTCTTACGCCTATTGATTGCTATTTGATGTCGTCAAACACGAAGCTAGACATATCTTAAGGCTATAATATAATTTTTCTAACAACATTGCATATTGCTTTTTCTGACACTTTTAAAGTTATAAAAAGAATTCTTTGTTTTCTTTCTTTTTTCCTTTATTTTTACAAAAATTTAATAGTTTTAAAGAAACGATATTCATTCTATTATTAATTTTATTTTCAATGTAATATAATACTGTAATTATTAAAAACATTTCTGAAAAATAATAAATGCAGTTAATGCATATATATCAGTGTTGTTATGTATATATCTAATAAAATAAAAAATTGTTTGTAAAATATATACAGAATTTCCATAAAAAAAAATGTTTGACAAAAATGAAGTTCTTGTTTGTATAGTCAGAAAGTAAAAGAAAAATATTTTTATTCGTTGAAAAATCAAAAACTTTGAACTGCAAAAATCGCAAAAAAAGAAAGAAAAAAAGGAAATAAAAATTCAGAAATACAAACCGCTCGAGAAATGTATGTGACATGCTTTTATTACTCTTTGAGATACGATTTTTCGACGAATAAAAAAAATTTTGTTTTTAACATCAATGAGAGATATGAACTAACAAAAGAGAATTTTTCTATCTGTAAATTTTAAAAATTTAATTACTAAACGATAATTTAGCAAAATCTAGTTAGGAAATATTATTAACTAATAAATTTAATCATGTTAATAAAGGAGGAAAGTTGATTACAACGTCTGAATGCATTTCTTACCAAATTTGCAGTTAATGAAGGTGACATTGAATCTCACATATTAAGGTTTGAATGCTATATAAGCTCTTGGTGAAAACTTATTTTAAAGTAGTTTTCTTCGTCGAAATTCTCTTCTGAAATTATACCAGATAACTTATTTACTACATGAGTCGAATCACTCCAAACTCGTGAGCGGGTAGGTGGAAAGTATTACCATCAATTTTCTAAGCTTTCTTCATAATTGTACCAGAAAGCCATTATCTTCTAATCCAATTTACTCAGCTTCTATATACCAAAAGGACATTTGCCTAATTCCATTATAGTTGTTCAAAGAGATACGAGTGCCAAATATCTCGATTTTGCCTTTTAATCTACCGCTTTAACAAGGTTGCACATACACGAGTTACAAAATCAAATATCTATGATCGAATAATCTTGTTTCCCTTTAAACTTAATTTACAGAATTAATATATATAATAAAGGAATTAAGTTCGTTTCCAAGTTTTAATCGTTTCTAAAAGTTATTTGTTTAGTGCTTTTTTTTAAATTTATGTTAAACGAATAATTAATGCAATGGGAATATTTATAATCTAATTCGATTCGGGTATAAATTACTCATAACTTTATTATCGTAAAACACGCTACCTTTATGTGATTACTGTTAACTGCAGAACGATTTAGTATGGACTTAGTATTATTATATGTAAAGCACAGTGTGTTTATAATGGTTATATTCTGACAGCATATTGTGCTGCTTAGTTTTGTTTGCAATTTCTGTAATGCTACATAACCATAAATACACTGACAGGTGTTCAGAAGTGGAAATCTTCTCAGCTTATCAATGTTCTATTTTTAAGACTTTAATATCGATTTTTTATATTCCCAATGTCATTTGCAAATTAAATCTCTCAAAATTTTCTCTAGAAATATTAATTTAAACCCATAGAAAATACTTTTTGATTCGTTTATTATACTATAAATTATCATTTCTTTATATCGCATTGTTACGTTATGATTCATTATTGCGTTAGATACTTTATCAATTCTATAGTTCATTGTTATATTGCAAGCTATATTTATGACTTGCTCATTATTAGACAAATATTTTAAATCATTGTTATGTCACATATTTTCACATCTTCATGTCCCATTGTGATATCATAAATAATTATTATTCGTATATGGAGTTCGTATTATTGTTAGGATGAACATTGATTTAGTTATTTCACATCTCATAGTTACAGTAAATCATGAACTATTGTATATATAAACACAAAATAATCTAGACCAATATATAACAGATGTATAAGTCTATAAACACAAATGTAAACCATTATTAAACACTATAAATTGACTCTAAATTGAGCATTCATTAATTAAAATTCTTCTTTTAATCTATAATTTAAGAAGTATAATTTAATTACTATGAATTAGGAGAATTTGAATGATTGATAACCTTTAATAAATTCTTCTTAAACAGACAAACAGACTTTCCTCTAATTTCATAAGGAAAGGATAATGTTCAGGTGTCTGGTTAGATCGACTAGTTTAGCTGGAGATTAGTCTTTGGTACAATAGGTCACTTCTCTCATCCATTGAGGTGTACATAATCAGGTCTTTGTGTTGTGTAAATTGAATGGGGACTTGAAGGAGATGGACTCGAATGAGGAGAAGACAATAGCTAGCTTGTATGTCCTACAGTTTTGTCTGTCTTGCAACGATAATTCTGTAAAGCTCTGGTTTATGGTTGTGAAGAATGAGCTTGAAGAACTTAGCTGATTAGATACTTGTTGCTTTCGCAAATTGACAATTTTATAAGCACAAAAGAGTCTGTAACTGATAAGCTGCGAATAGTTATCAGGACAGACACCTGACAATAACATCCTCTAATGCTTTTTATAAACCATGTTTACTCTAGCGAATAAAGTTTGGTAATTAATTCTAAGCATGACATCCACTGCATTCTAGTTTAAACGACGTTCAAAAAATATGAGACAATTAAAAATATATATAAAATATAAATTTATGAGTAATAAAAATATAATTAACGTTGCATCAGTGATTAAGAAGTGTGGATAGATATTTCTTATAAAATTTGAAAATTTTTTAAGCTGTAAAGTCAATATTTATTTATGTATTGAGCAATATATATAAATTTACATTATAATTCCTTATCATCATTTCACAGTTGACTGGAATTTTTCTTCATTCTATTGTTCACCAACTAAAAGCTTTTTTTTTCTTTCTTCTTTTAATTCAAATCTAACCAGATTACTTTATAAAAACCAGATTGATGATTCAGTATATTTCTGGTGTACGTTTTCATTTCATTGAAAATCTACCGGAAATTGAGAAATGAGAATTAAAGTATTATCTTCCTTCTAAAGAAATTTCGATTTATTGACATAAACGATAAGATTTCAGACAAAAGTAATTACTCCAATCAATCTTCTTGCAAGAATTTTTTTTTAGTCTTTATTTGATTTTTTAAAAGATTTTTCTAGTTTTTTTTTTTAAGGTTTAATAGTTTCTTTTTTGTCGATTTATATCTTAGGTATACCTATTCGAAATTCTTGTTTTCGGATTGATACAATATACTGGCGAAATATTCTTGTTGTAAATTTGTTTGTTGTAAAATAATAATTTTGAATAATTACCCAGCGTACGTAACACTGTTACATTTATGTACAGAAAAATTTTGTCTTTACTCGGCACTCCTTTGAAAGGGGATAATTTGTCGAGAAAAGACCAAAACAACGTAATAACGTTGGAATGTAATGAATATAATTATTAAATTTGGGTAGAATTTTAATTTAAATCCGGTTAACTGAGTGCTAAGATGATAAAAATTATTTTTATTGATCAATTTTTAATTTGGTGCGAAAATTACCTCGATAAATTTGGATTAAGTAAAGGATCATCTTCATTTTAAAACTATCCAACTTTTATGCAGAAAAGTTCAGAAATAAAATTATGAAAAATTCCTATTTTTAAAATATAGTATACAATATTTGAATCAAATAATAATTATGTATTCACTTATGAAATACAGTCTTCTAAACAATTTTCTACTTAAAAGTTTTTCTACGAATCTCTTGAAACAGAAAATTTTTATAAAACGATATTTAGACATAAAATTTATTGTGGATAGTATTCAGGAAAATCCGTTCAGAAAATTTTAAAATTCCAACAAAATATGTAATTAATTAAAAGCGAAATACTTCATAATTCTCTAAAGAATCGTCAATTTGATGAAAAGAAATTTTTGTTATAAAGAAAATGTTTTATTTATTCTCCAGAACGTACAACAAATTTAATTTTAAATGAATTTGTCTATAAATTGTCATTTTTCGCTATAAAATAAAATAGAGTTTGTTGTCGACTTTTAACCAAATCCATTCCCAAAACATTAATATCCCAACAAAATATATTATTTGAAGAATTAAAACAAAATCAATCCATAATCCTCTAAAGGATATTCAATCAGACGAAAACAAACTTTCGCTAACAGAAATATCTTTTATTTATTTTCCGGAACGTACAACAAATTTAATTTTAAACAAAACTGTTTTATAAATTGTCATTTTAACTATTGAACATAAACACTCGGCAATTCATCCAGTTCCAGCAGAATGAAGAAAATGAATAGAAAATTTCTACTCAGTTGTTTAAGTCATGCTTTGGAAGCAGATGAAGAGAGGGTTTTTATTATTATAAATCTTAAAGAAGCAGAAGCATGCTATATATGTATATATATATATATATATACTGGATATCGTTCCTTCCAAAGTACTCGCATTTGGTGAGTTTACAAGAAGATTCTTAGTAGTTGTTTTTGCATATCGATTCTAAATTACGTACATTGTATGAGAAAAGAAATAAGCGAGTCAATACTACAGAAAAAATAAAGTTATCTAGCTTACTAGACAAACCACAAGTAATCAATTTTCGTTCTTGCAGAGAATTCAATGTTGTAGATCGCAGATACCAAGTTTCTCGTTTTAGAATGAAAAGAAAGCAATGAAAGGTTTGTTAATAGCTTAGGGCATGAAAACATGACGTTTGTTAGTAATCTCTCTTTCCCTGCTACTTTTTTTATTTCTTTATTCGAAATTTTTTATTGTTAGTAATCGAATTTAGTGTTTGTCAACGATGTTGAATCATTAGACATCCTCCTAAGTTTATGCTTCCATTTTAGATATGGCAAGTTGAAAGTTTGAGCATTTTCTTTTCGAAGATAGAATTTTAAATTGTATAGTATACATGTTGAAATTTCTATGTCCTTCATCAAGTATTTGCTGAATGTATGTATATTGCAAAAACTGCAAATTACAAATTTTCATAAAGTAAAAAAAAATCTGAATAATTCAACACAGTTAGCAATCATCCAAATCCAAAAGCACGTAAGAACTGGAAAAAAATTTAATTTAAAAATCCCATTTTATCATCCCTTAGGACCAAGTTAGTATTTGATATTCTCATTTGGATAACATAGTAATATTAAGCGCTGAGCAAACAATGATTTTTGCTTTTCAATAGCTTTAAAGGCAATATGTTGTAAACATCAAAAGCATCAAGGTAAACAGAGAAATCGAAATGTGGAGGAAGTAAAGAATTTGTTTAAAAGCTCCATTGAGAACTGCTGAAACATTCTATTTGAATAGAATTGATAAAGGAATTCTCAGGTTTAGAGTAAATATTGAATAGAACAAGTAGTACATTCATTAATTGAGATACTGAAAGGATAGGAAACCATTCGAATTATTAATAATACACTGTTTACAATTTTATAACATGTTTATTATAAATTATTTTATTAATAAAAATGCTATTTTAAAATTGAAAATTAATTCCATCGGTTGAAAATATTTTTATTTATTTAGTATGAAACGTTTGCTGAAATATTATACGTCTAGATATTATTTATCTCTTTATCTAAAGGAAAAAATATGGAAGTTTGTAAACCTATAAAAGGCATAGAATCTATATTTTATTTAAATATTTATGAGGGATAAAAATATCTATTATTATGGATATTTATGTTGACTGTACTAGAAAATGTATTCGGTTCTTTTACATAAGAGATCGTAAAATATGTTTCTATATGTTCACATTTAACTTGATAGATTTCTTGAGCAACCGTTCGAATAGAAAACTTATACATTAACCTTGAAAAAAAAACTATATTTTATGTGCATTTAAATAAATTAATTAAAATTTACGTTTGAAGATTTTTATAATTGTAATTTTAGAACATATTTTATAAAATACCGATTTTTTTCCCCCAATTTAAACAACATTATTAAGCATGACAAATTTATTTAAAAATAAAGAAATATTAGATCAATTATAGAATTTCGCTTAACACTCAACACTACTTAAGAAAAGAGAATTTTCGTGTACAATCACCATACAACAACATGCTACAAACATCGCCTAGTTAATCAGGAACCGTTCGTCTTGTCAATGTGTTGTAAGTTAGTAAGGACACAATGAACTGTGAAGCCGAAGAGAGCAGATGTAGAATTCCCACGTTCTGCACTCAACTTCGATTTATTTCTTAGCTCATCCCCATCAGGATTTCCTACCCATTTCTTTCCAAAGTACTAAAAGTTTCATAGTTTTTTCTTCGAGGAATATTTTATAAAAATATATGTTAAGACATGAATCTAGGCGCCTTTAACGTATTTGACTATCTGCATAATGCATGTGAATACATATATATATATATAAAACAAAGCGTGCTTATTTTAAACAATAAGTAAATACGATAATCATCGATTATCCGTATTATCCAACCACCAACTAATCAAAAATCGATTTATTCTGATAATTAAAAAAATTCTTAAAATCAAAAAAAGATATTAATTTTATTAATTAAATTTTATCAATATTAATAATTTTTTAATTAGGTGTTAATACCTTGTTGCAATAAGATATATTAGACTTATTTAATAAACAGTGAATGAAAAATTAAATAAACAATATCACCCATAAATTTTTATGTAAATTTTAAATGAAATTTTTTTTTGACTTGTTTGGACATGTTCAAACAAGTCTAAAGGAAAATTACTGTTATTCGGTACAATATTCGATTACAAAAGGATTCGATTCCCAAACGAAATTGCTCATATCGTTTTGCAGTTTTTATTACAGATTGTTCAATTGCAAAGTCTCTATACCATTATGAATTTTTGGCGAAGTAGAGAACATTTTATTAATATACTTCTAATTATTAATTTTTTTTAATTTGCTTAGTTTTTTTTTTTCTCTGATAAAAGAAAAACAAAACTAGCGAATTTATTTAAGCTATATCATATTATGCAAATGTACAATTGAATACGTATTATTTTCTTCTACTATTTCGTCTGTGACAGAATTAATTTGCTGTACTATACTCTAGTTGTTGATGGGTGATAAATTGTACAGACAAGTTGTCACATCTACTACCATTCTTAAAGATATTTTGGCAAATAATAAATAGAAAAGAAAGAAAATATTCACGGGTTATTTGTAATAATGTAGGATATAAGTAAACAGAAAAAATTAGTGGAGAACTTAAGAAAAAGGAACAGAAGCAGAAACATTTAATATTAAAAATATTTCTGCATGAAGTGATATTAATAAACATGAATACATAAAAAAATATATATATATATTCTTATTCAAGTACCAGAACAATGTTCAAACAATGTTCTTGAATATTATTTTGATGTTTGTATAAGAATGACTTCGGTAACGAATAAAAATTGGCAATATTAATTATTATAATATGATAATATTGAATATAAATAATACATGTAAGAACAGTTTAGGCTTTTGAACATAAGTAGACTTACATAAGAATCAAACTTTGCTCTTGAATATATTTAAATTTAATATTTCTTATGTCCTGTATATATAATTCGATGTGATATTAATATATTCAAGAATATCATATCATATCCATTTTTATTGCGGAAGCTTCTTGCTTAGGTCCAACATTCTTCTAAAATAATAAAAGAGCTAGATGGTTTTTAAATCTATTTTTTAATAATTTTAAAGAGACAATTCTCTATAAAATATGTATTTATACTAATTTAATCATTTATAGCTAACGAATGATTCGGACATTAATAAACAATTTTTATTCCAAACTGAAATAAAAATTGTTTATTAATGTTAAATTTATATAAAAAAATACTGTTGATGAAATCATAACAAAACTTAGTAATATATACAATATTTTAAATATAAAAAATAATTATTGATATATTATTGAAAGAATTTTATTTGATATCGAAAAATTGTTACATCAAGTAAATGAAGTTATATCAAGTATCAAATAAACATTTTTTTAATAAAGAGAAAAATATAGATTTATAAACAATATATTAAATGTTTCATCTTATATAGATGATAAAATAAAAAAAAATTGTTTAATTAATAAAGAAAAATTAATTTTTTGTAAACAAATCTCTTGTATAAATTACAAAATACATACATGAAGATAAATGAGAAATATTCTTAAAATTATCATTAAAATTAAAACTAAGAAAAAAAGTCCATTTAAATTGAGTTAATATATTCCAGTACAAAACATTCCAAAGATCATTTTACTTCACTTTTAGAGGAGGAAAAAAAAAAGAATAAGGCAAATTACCGCACAAAATGGACAGCACAAGTGCAATTTTCGTAAAATGCTTCAGTCAGTAACAATTCAAAGACCTGAGGCTACATTAGAATCCCCACTTTTATTCACGCTAAAGAGAGACAGAGAGATTCTCATCTTTTTTTTTTTCTTTCTACCTCCAGCCAGATATTAATGTGACAGCAGTAAGAAAAGGACTTGGTAGTGTATTTTCGAAACCATCAATCGATCAGAAAGAACTTAAACCCCACGGGTCTGATACGAAATGGCAGTAGGACGTACAGATTGTGTCATGTCATATTGTTCCAGGCAACATCGTCATTAATGATAGCTATCCTTACGCCGTCCTCGTTGTTTCGATAGTGAGTGCACTCAACACGCTATAGCACTTTTCGCGTAGATGAAGACTGAAGCACCGCGCTCATTAGATCTAGGATATCAGAGTTTCTTCTCTGACGAATTCCTGACGAAAGACAAAAACTATCAGCAGCATCAGTCTAGTAGTTAGTTTGTCTCTTATTGCTCTGATCGCTCAAGTATGTTGGTGATTTCAAATGTCCTTCGCTTCCCTCCCTCTTTCTTTATGGAACAAAATCAATTAAATGAAAAAACTATTTTATATAAAATCATTACAAGTTCTGCGTAAAGCTAAATGATACGCAACTTATTTATGACAAATAAAAAAAAATTTAAATGACCAAACTTAAGAAAGGTAAGTTTTATTTTCAATCAATATTTAAATGAATTATTTTAGATCGAAAGTGATTGTATCCAGGAAGTCATTCTATTTTTAAGTGCTAGCAGTAATAACTCTGAGGAAGAACATTAAGAAACAAATCCGTAAAAATACAAACCATTAAAATTAACATATTTTGAGTAAGTTGTAGATAAGAAAACGTTTCTCATTTAAGTTACTGGATCAGTTTCTACTCACCTTGACATTAATCCGATTTCTGAAATAACCTTTTAAAGTGGTAGAATATCGGTTTCTCAAATCCCAAATGGTTTCTATCCCGGCCAATACATTACTTAAATGTCGAAATTACCGTCTCGAGTAATACCGCGTAAATCTTTGGAGTGTTGCTGTTTTGTACAGTCAAAGACCAGTTTCTAATGTGCAATACCGCCATCAGTGTCAACTCGATTTTAACTAAATAAGGAATGCCTGACTTTATCACGTTGCTAGGCAGTTATTTCTCTCTAAGTCACTTTTCATTCTCATCGACTTTCCACTTCTCCCGATTCTGTTGATGCATAACATTCTTGTTGTTTTGCTTTCGCTCTTGTTCCTTAAGTTATAATTCAACTAGGATACTAAATTTGTCCATTACGACAAAATAATTTCGTACCATAAATGTGAAGTAAGACGAAACGTCTACTTAGTTTTATAAACGTATACGAAAAAACTGGTTCAATTCTGCTTTCATAAATACTAATGATAAATATCTACTGGATACAGATATTGGAGATGAAATTATATTTACGAGATAATTTCTATGGAGTTGTGCCTTTAATATAAATCAGAGTAAATAAGTCTGATTTTCAATCATTGTTCAGCTTGATCAATGGGAAGTTTCGGTGATTTACTTTGAGTCAGATAAAGCTAAATCGATAGGATTTAGTTTGAGTTATAGCTTAAGATTTAGTTTGATTTTTAGTGATTCTTAAAGTAAAGATTTAAAATTGAAACGAATCAATCATTTACTCCTGTATGATTTTTTTTTTATGTGAATCAAACTAAATCAATGAAAAGCGGTAACATTTTGATTTGATTAATGAGGAGTAACATTGATTCAGTTTGCTAGATTTATATCTTTCGATATTAAAAAAGAATAAAAGATTTTTTTAAAAAATCGCATAAAAATTATTCTATTATTATTAAAAATTGATTAAATTTCTGTTCGAGTATTAATTCCAATTTTCTCTTCAACTCTTATATCCATTTTGATGATGACAGTAAGAAGCAGACAAGTGGATGGATGTCTTCTTGAAGAAAGAAAATTGTATAATAATAAAGATACTTTCAGAAAGTTTCGCAATTGTGGAAAATAATAGATGATGAGAAGGTTGATGAATAAATTAGATATTTTGAAAGCTTTAGAAATTTCATCGCTTCCTGCATTTATGCTGTTGACAATTAGTTAGAAAATACCTGTGTACGTAAGAGAATTATTTACACAGCTTAGTAATTCTTAACTGACCATTTAGCTTTTAAGCATTACAAGTAGAATGTGCTCAGTCGATAAAAGCTCTTCACATTTTACCACTCTGTGTTGCATCCATTAATATCCAGTAATTCTTACGCAGTGTGATCGCTAAATAATTTTTTCATTCACTCTCTGTCATTTTATAGAAGCTGAAAGAATTTTAACGAAAAATAAATATATATAAAATCGTATTTCGTTCTTATTATATACGTTTGAATACCTTTCCATAGAATATAATTTAGATTTTAATTATATTTAAACAGATTTTTAAACTTTTATATATTTATTTATCGACGTAATTTTAAACAAATAAATAATCTGAAAGATTAATTCATCCGTTGGTTCTCTTATTAAATAAGCTTTATCATAAATATTAACTGAAGCAAAAATAATTATAAACAAGATGTATGTATGCATTTAATAGTATCATAAAAATATAAAAAATATCTAATGACACATTTACACAGATTTCTGTGAAATATATCTTGATTCACCTCTATTGTATATAGGTTTCGTTTCCTAGAAGTAATCACGAAAAGATTATATAAATAAATATATATATATATATAAGACTTATATAGATCGCACATATTTTCACAGAAAGATTCGTAGAAGCAAAAGAATTTCACAGTTACAAACAGGAATTCAATTAAAAAATACTTTGTAAAATACAATTCTTTAATTCTTGCAATTATTCAATTTATTCACTAATAAAATATTTCTGGTGATAAAGTTTTAACGAAAAAATTTACAATTTTTAAAGTTTTATGGTTAGGTTGAAACTCTTAAGATGCGATATTCTTGCAGTGTAGCAACAGAGACTGTTAAGTACAAAAACGAAGATCAACTAATCAGAAAAAAATCTTTATTTTTGCAACAATACATTAAAAAATGCATTTCGGGAATTTATGCCCTTCTTCAGTTTTATATTGGTAAGAAAAATTATTAAAATTGAGAATTCAGAAATTGATGATGATGATGATGAAATAACATTAGAATCTGGTAGAGGTTCATTTTAACGGCCTTGCAATGTCCAGAAGTAGTAAAGGACATGGCAAGACTATTAATATAAATCACTACCAAATTCTAATATTATTTCACCATCATCAGTATCATTAATTTCTAAATCCTCAATTTTAACAACGTTTTCTTATCCATATAAAACTGAAGAGATAAATAAATCTCCCGAAATGCAATTTTTACGGATTGTTGTAGAAATAGAGATGTTTTGATTATTCTGATCTCAATTTTTGAACTCACCTGTCTGTGTTGCACTTTATGAAAATATTCGTATCTTAGTTTCAACCCAACCTACAATTTCGGAACATCCACCAACTTTTTTTTTTTACATAAAATTTTCTATTACAAGTAATAAAGTTTCAAATAATTTATTTTTAATTAGTTTCCGTTTTTCGCGTTAAAAATGCTCAGTTTTTAAATAAGCCGGTAAAAAATAATTTTAATAAGTGGTAAACTCTAAAAATAATTAAATATCATTATAATTAATTCTGCAATATACTGTTATACATTAAATAAAATTCACTTAGAAATTACATTATATCTTAATTAATTTAACATATTCGAATTTCATCAAATTTCCAATCTCTTAAGGTTGTTTCTAAGATTTATTCTTCTTGAAGAATCTTTAGAATGTTGACAAAATTTTAATGCAAAGCTGAAAGATTTTCTTAAGTGGAAGAATAAACATATATTGTGTATATTAGCTTAATTTGTTCGACTGTGGGATTAATTAAATCGATTTTGAGAATATTTTAATATTAGATGTTTACTTTATTAGTGTTTAACTTGTTTATTCTAAAACTACATTCACTAATTTTGATTAATAAAGGATAATAAACATTTTTTCCCCCTATTTTCATAAGATGTGCATATTAATCAACAACAATAAGTAATTTAATTAATATTGTTTTATATATACCACATTAAAAATAACTTAAATAATAGTAGAAACATTTCCAAATAATATTTTAAATTCTTCTTCACTTGATATGTTTACATTTAAAGTATATGTTGTTTGTTCTATGATGTTTAAAAGTATATAAAGCGTATATTTATGTATTTTTTTTGCCTGCAAACTCATATTTTAGTCAGCTAAAGTATTCGTGAAATATAAGAAGACATTTTTCTTCAGAAATTCTATAATGTTAAAGACGACAGAATTTTAGTATTGAAAAGAAAGTTTGCTTTCTACCATGTCTTTTATATTCCAGAAAAAATACCAACAAAATATAGTAGATAGAAGAAGGAAAAAAACATGTTAGAAAAAGCTATCTTATTTCACCAAAAACCCTAAACATTAATGCAAGTGTAGAATGCGGTAGCGTCAAGTTAAAAGTCTTAATCGAAGTAGGACTCTTCTGTAGCAGAAATCGAAACATTTGATGGAATCTACCAGAGACAGCAATATCGATCACACACATCCAGCTTTAAAAGAACGTGTTTTCTTTTCTATCCTTTTCCATTCCATCGACAAATATGAACTTTCTCCCCAGGGCCTAACTGTAGATCTCATAGGAGAGTTTAGAAGGAAACAGGAAAGAAGAAAAGTAACTCTGTCGTCCACTCCTTCTTTTTTTTATTTTTATCTGAGAATTTTTTTCTTCTGCCGTTCTGTGTTACAAGAGTCTGTTTTCTCAAACTGATCTTGTACGGTTTTTGTTTTTGTTCGGTTCTCATCCCGTGAGAATTACATTGGAGAAATCCTCTTGGTCCAATTCTCTTTCATGTTTCTTGCGAAACCCATTAATCAGTCGGCAAGACCTCTATGATTGAACAGCAATGTCGATAGTCGCCCTTTGCTCGCCTAGATGTAGATTTGTCTTAGTCCAACTAACCTTATAATAAGAAAACCAACTCTTGCCATTAATGCAACAACTAAAACCAGAATTCAACATATCCGAAAGATTGCAGTTTTAATTGCTCTTTCATTTTAAAGCATTAACTCTCATAATTATTAAGAATATCAAGTATTACAATTGAACAGCAATGTGGATAATCATTTTCCAATTCATTATCTTACTAGATAACAAGAACTGTCTTAACCTTTCTCATTATGATTTGTTTTTGTAACTTGTGTAAATTAATGAAATAATTATACAGAATTTTTTAAATTTTACAAGGCATAAGTTTTATTCTATCGAAGTTTTTAATTTATACAGATTGAAACTTATCTATATTTTCTTCACATAGGATTGCATTCAATCAATTCTTGTGCTTTTGATAATTTTCATTCACATAACAGTTTTACTCGATTTTGTTCAATATATACTTTCCTTAGTTTAATTTTTGAAAATGTATATAAAAATCTTCACAGAAAGGCATATTTAAACTCTTATTTTCCATTTTTAATAACTTATAACAGTATAAAATCTCATAATTGCAAACAATTTCAAGCTCTGCTAAACATCTAATAAGTACACATTAGGGTAGAAAATTTTTAATATTTCTAAATTACATTTTAAGAGCGGTCTAACCTTTCAAAAATTTCATAGAATCGATTAATTCTTTAATATCGCAGACATAAAAAGAATATACATATAATAAAATTTTTTTAAGTTTGTAACCATAATAATATATTTTGATTAGTGAGATTAAAGTATGAAAATCGTTATTCTGCACTGCATACTTTCTTGATAGGAATACATAAAATCCTATATGGCATCTTTACCGTTTTCGGAAAATGGTTATAAAATTGTTGCCAAAGCAGTTAATAATTTTTGTATTATTCTGGAATTTAAATAAAACTATACTTTATAGTCTAGAACACAATTCAAAGAAATATATATATATATAGACTATATAGGCATATACGAATGTCAAAACCGTCTATAAATACTCGATAACTTTACCCGCACTTATGTGATATTCATGTGCGTAATAAAATATCAACCATAATTTACTACAATGAAACATATTCAAAATAATACTGTAGTTTTAAAAAAATATTGTATATATACCATATATATAAGGATGAATGTGTTAGAATTTGACTAATGCTATGCAGGTGAATGGGTGATGGTGTTTACAAAATATTGTCACGCCGTACCGTTGCAATGGCAGTCAATAATTTAATGAGGCGCGAACACAAGTTTGAAGTTTCCTTCTACACCATGTGCAATAACAAACTAGCCCGTTTTGGCAAAGGAGTCAACATTATCGCCAATGAGGCGAGTGACACAGCAGAGTCTTGATGTCAGGAAATGTTGCTCCGTCCTTGTTCTGGTTCAGCTAGGGGCGTTGCCTTAGCAACCGATACTGGAAATGTGGAGACCACTTCAACTTTTGCACATTTATGTTACCGTGTCCATTTAGATCATTTTTTATTTACGCCCTAGGGAATGCCAATTCGACATCATATTTTACAATAGAAACAACATTGATTAAATTTCTTAATGCTGCTCATAAGCTAAATTTTTAAACTGGCGCTAACGGAAGTTACAGAGATTGGTAGAAGATATTTTCGCACAAATTCTCCTTCTTTTTCATTTTCTTTCGCGAAACTTTTTTTCCTGTACTTAAAAATTGTCAAGTGTATTTGTGTTACTAATTACTGAGCAATCGATTATAGTTTAAATGAGAAAATATGATTATATCCTCTATTAAGTGTATAATGCGTTATTTATTGCTTCAGTAATTTGAAATTATGTAGTTCCTCTGCAGTGTTATTTAATTTGGATAAAAAAAAAAATAATCTAGTTAATTACTTTTATATCCATGATTGAGTTTCGACATTTTAAAATATTCCGTTTCAAAATTGATAAGAGCGAATCTAAAAAAAAAAAAAAAAATTTAAAAATTTAATATTCTGCAGCTATCTCTTATTAAAAATATCGAATTACTTAAAAAAACTTATTATTATTATAATCTACATAAATATATACGTATATACTTTTTACTTTTCTTTCCTATCAGAATTTGTGTCATTTTACCATCAGCCAGTTCAATTTTCTCAATTCACAATCATCTTTCAGAGTGTCAACTTATCTTCTCTGCTAACTAAAATCGACATCTTGGTACTCCAGCTAGTACCAAAATGTGACATTCGGTGTCATCTTATCGGAGACAGTGCAACACTACTGACACGTGGAGAAGTAAAAGTACAGAGCATGCGTCTACTGCAGGATGGTTAACCACACTGAACGAGATGGAACACATAGCTAACCGACAACAGAGCGTACGGTCGCACATTAGAGTGGTGTCATTGTGTTTCTTCACAGTAAGTTATGCACTGTTCAATGAGCCATATCTACAGTTTCTCATTCCTGCTATGTCTTCTCGCTCTGTCCTTATCAAGTGAGTCTCCTTTAATTTTTTTTTTTTTTTTAAACTCGCTAAAATATTGTATCGACTATAAAAAAAAATTGTTTACGATTTAATAAATAACGGATATACGTAAAATATATGCATAAAATAGAGAACTTAATTTCGTGGAAGAAAAAAAAATAGTTTTCAAATATTTAAATTACGGTTATTTATGTTTGTAAATTATGCTTAAATATAGACTATCTTTACAAAGTTCTCGTTTCTCTGGGTGGAGTAGTGATTTGGGAATATTACTAAAACTAAATCCGAAAAGTGTTGAGTATACTAATTTAGTGTTTCTACAGAGAAATTTGCATTCTCCCCTCATCACTTCTTGATTATTTTGCTGTTACATATGATTATCCAAAGTTTTGATTGATTTTATTAAATAATAAACGATAACAAAAATAAATAATAATATTACAGCGAATTTTAAGTACTTAATTGAAAAAATTTCTTTAAAAAGCGAATTTTATACATAAATATGCTTCATTCCGTGTGTAAAATATTTTTTTCCATGTTTTTCAATAAATTTAATCAAAAACTCAGTAATAAATTTATTATTAAATTTAATGAATAAAACCCGCGATATTTATTTATAATTAATTAATTATATACAATATATATAATAAATTTTAAACTACAGTATAAAATTGGTTGAAGAATTGGCATTAACACATCCAATTTTATCTCCTTCTTAGAAGAGAAAATTCCTTAACGCAACAACAACAACAGTAACAAAACTTCAACTTTATGCAGTAAAAATTTAATATCTAAAAATATAATACGCGAGCTGTCTTATTATAAGGAATAATTTTAAGATTTATAATATAATATTTTTGGATAAAGCTATTGGATATTCTTTCCCGTTTTATAATATAAAATTCTACTTTAATATCTGAAAAGCAGTAAATATAACGTTGAAAGTTCGTAAAAAACTTTTTCGTTCGATCCAACGACCTTTAATATTTTGGTAATGTAACAACCAAGGAAAATCATAAGGTATTTCCAATCTAACTCGACTTGTATACTCTAGCTTTACGACCAATTAAGTGTACTTTATAACTACGAGGAAAAAACTCTGGCAATAAAATATTTCTCTCTCTTAAACACATTTGTGTTAATCATGATGACGAATCTTGTTGTAAGATGCAACAAGATATTGTTGTTTCTCGGTGAGTGATCTTGTTTCTCTTACAGATGTTGGCAAAAAACAAATTCATGGTCCTTCATTCGTTCACGAACCTCCTGAACATGTCTTTTTCTCCAATGCCACCGGTTTTGTTATATCATGTTCGGGACAAGGTACTCCTCAACCAACAGTATCGTGGTATAGATACGATGGAAGCCCTGCTATTAGTGTTGCTGGCTTACGTCAACTTAGACACGATGGTACTCTTGTCTTTTTTCCATTCCAAGCGAGCCAGTATCGACAGGATATCCATGCTACTGTCTATAGATGTCTCCTGTCAAACGTCGTGGGTGTCATCAGGAGTAGAGATGTGCATGTCAAAGCAGGTGAACAAAATTTCATTTTTTACAAACTATTTTACGATTTTAAAATAATATATATCTACTTTTAATTATTTATCAATAATGAAAACCAAACTTAACCATGTGTAAAATAGAATTTCAAACTGTTTGATAAAAAAATTAAAAGATATTTTACAACTTTAAATATATATATATTGAACGAGTATCTTTAGTCAACATTCGCTCTCATGTATGGGTATCGGAACTTGCAGGTAGGCAATAACATTCGCTTTACAATCAACAACAAAATTACTACAGAAGCGGCGGTCTTTACTATATAACGTGTCATGCCACTGATAGCTTATCTCGTTTGGTTTGCTACATGGATCATAAAACACTTGATCAAAACATTGCTTTTCGGTATTGTCTTCTAAACATTGACTCATGTCGATGTCACGAGGTTCGTAAATTGTCTTATCGCACTTTAAGTACATACGCGGTATTTGTCAACAGTAACGTACTGAAATCTCTCCTGAATAGAATATAGCAACATAAATATTTATGTTGTATTTACGTGAGAGGATAAAATATGTGTTTACGAATAGAAAAATAATTAAAAAGCATTATTACTGATTAATAATAAATATTTTTTTAAAAAAACTTGCGACTGAATCGGCAATTTAATTTTAAAAATTCGTTAATTTTTATTTTTTCTATTTAAAAAAAAATTTCCATATTTTAAATATTTTTTCACTTTTATAAAATTTCAAATTTCAAAAATTGAATTATTAATACATATAACAGATTTTTCTATATTGCAAGCAGTTAGTTGCTTTCGCATTTGCATAAAATTTTAAATATTTTAAAATTCCAACAGAATTTTCGATGGAATTGTGCAACGAGATAAAATGACTATAAAAAAAAGTATCTGGCACTTTTTTCTGTAGAATAGATTATTGCTGTTAGTTTTTTTTATTTTATAATTTTTTATGCATATTAATTAATTTTTTAAAAACTCCATAATTTGTTGCACGGAGAAATTTATAGGAGAAAAAAAAAGGTTAATACAAAGGCATCAGTCTTCATTCGTTTTTTTATTTTTTGCTGAACTTTTATCAGTAGCTCACGTAGATAAGTTGACTCTGTACAGACCAAATTCGTGAAAATTGGATGAATAATTTATTGAAACCTTCCAAGTTGTTCGCCTGTGAAATCAAAACGTTGCATCAGTGATAGCAGCGTGAAGAAGATTGACAAGAACCGAAGCCATATCCCTAAGGAACCGAGTTTTGCTATGGTAACTTCAATTCCACTTAATGAATTTAGGTTCCCGTCCTTGCTGATGGTATTACCTCCTTTCACGAATCATGCAGAGAATCAGATTTTCACTTCAACTCTCGCTAAAATGTATCAAAACCAACAGGATAACTTGCGTGACGGTGAAGAAGAAAAAAACGTTATATGTTTTGTAACTGCAGGTGATTGGCTTTGGAATGTCTTCTAGAAACAAAAAAATATATAAAAAACAACTTTCAAACCGATGATGACAATAGATTCTGAATTTTTAGATTGTTACAAAGCACAAGCGAGGATAGAAAATAAAAAAAAATTCAAACTTATCACTTTATAGAAGCTTCTACTGTTTGGAAACTGCAGTTTGTCATCGTACAAAAAAAAATTTAATTTTGTTTCTCACTTTTCCTGTTTACTCTACCTTAACTCGTATATACAACATATATATATAGACAGGAAAAAATTTATAAAAGTTTCTTATTACTTTTGAGTTCTGGTGTATGAAAAATTTCCTTGCCTGTTGTTAATTTTATGGTGCATTTATAAAATATATAATACTATCAAGCAAAAGAGAATTGATGGATTGAGAAACGGGATGTATCTTTGTAGGACAGTGATTTGTTATTTGCGCTCAACTTGTTTGTCGCAAAAGTGCTATGGAAGCAACAAAGAAAAAGAATCAGTTTGACACATAGTCTACTTTTGATAAAAAAAAAAAATCCGTCAAATTTCTAAACAGATACTAAACTTTCTGCAAAGTATTTTTAAAATAACTACATCACAGCATTGTACACGAAAATTTATCGCTTAATTCTTGTGATCGGCATCGGTTTTCTACGTAAACTTCCATAAAGCTTTTAACTGATGGCTTTGAAGCAAAAGATAGCGAAGGTATTAAATGACATAAAACCCTTAAGTAATAAACAACATAATATGTTTTACTCCACTACTTCATTAAAACCTTTCCTGATTTTAATTAGGTGGTTGTGAGTCACCAATAACTTGGTTGAATTATGATGTCTTCTCCAAATTACATGTTCTTGGATTAATTATGAAAATATATTAAAATATTGATATATTATTAACTAGAACTTTTGCTGTATTGATTTATTATTAACTATTTATAAATTTATGATTTAATTTCTCAACTAGATGATGCATAAATCATTTAAAATTTTGTTAATTAAAATATATCATTCATAAAAGCGAAAAGATCGAGGTTATTGATCGACGTTAAAAGTGGCTTATTTTCTACATTTGCAATATTTTCCCTATTTTTAAATAAGAAATTAAAATGAATATTTTTCATATATTAATTTTTTTTAGCCAAATGTTAAATGGAATTTAAAACATTTTTAAAATGTTTCAAATTACACAATGGGGAATTTAAAAATTTCGCAAAAAAAAGAAAAAAAAATTGATATTCGTGTTTAATTTTTTTTATGCAAAAATATATTCTTATTTTTTTTCTCGATAAAAAAATTTCGATATCATTTTACAATATTCTTTATAAGAAATATTTTCAGTCTCAACATAATTACGATATTTGTTTTTACTATTTGTGTCTTTAAAAGCCAAATTTTAATTTGTATCATTAATAAAATTTAATCTGGAATATTTGATAGAAATTTTAGCGTAACACTTTATCAAAAGCAACATTTTTTCGCATCTATAATAATAATAATAAAACATTTTAAGCTGTTAAGTAATAACGTATTTATTCTTTCGAGACATTTGTGTATAATCACGAAAACGAATCATTCAAACAAATGGATTTCCACGAAAAAATCGAGACAGTAAATTTTTTACAACTATTTCGAGCCTTTAACTATTACTGCTTCGACAATTTTCGCGTGTAAAATCACTTTATTTCCTTCTTTGCACGTCTCCATTCCATCAAAGAAAAATCACTAGTTCAATCAGTGCCACAGATTAACGTGACAACGAACATATACGAGGTGCATAAACTCATTGATAAAATGCTTTAAAACTTGTATAATTGCTAACCTAAATTCGTTTTTTTTTCTTTACGTCTGTATTAACAACGACAATGCCGATGATGAATCGCATCAATTTTCGTATCAGCAAGGCGTCTTATCAGTAGGTGGTACCAACATGTTATCGCACATGATACATACTATTTCCCATACCACTCAATTGGTCGTTAAAACTTTTACAGCCCTAGGTTTCAACATGAGATCAAAGCTAAAGCTCTCTCGATGGAATTATGCATCACAGCGTAATAACGTCAACTGGAAGGATCGTTATATTTCGGTAAAGATCATCGCATCTTTAATATTCTATCGTACATATAAACTTACTGATTGAATTTTCTTGCCATTCAACTAAGCGCTGAAATCTTTATAACGTCTAACCCGTAACATTCTTAGATATTCTCTCTTAAAATTAATTTTCCGCCATATTCTTTATTAAAACGGGATGTGGTCTGACTAGCGAATAATACATTTTAAACCGTATTCGGCGCTTTCTGAATAATTATATGCGAAGCGTGTTATAACGGAAATAATTATTATTTGATCATAATATATTATAACGTAGTTTTGCTCTTCGAATATAAATGCATTAATTATATTTATAACTTTATGTATGTGTGATAAGCAGTTACGCATTTATGCGCCCACTTCGCCACTTTAAACGCGTTAGATTACCATTGATATTCTTACGCAGTATGCACCATAAACGTAGAGAAGTCGAAGCAAATTCGAAATAGGTATTTTTTATTTTTTTTCTATCGAAGAAAAATATATTTCAAACTGTTTAATATGCTAAAATGTAGTTTGAAGAGTACAGAAAAAGCATAAAAAATTTATAGGCTATAAATAAACGAATTAAAAGTCATCCGGAAGAGCTAACATTGGATAAACATTTTTTATTATCCTTTCTTCCGATAGCTTTTACTTCTTTATTCCGTATTATAAAATGAAGTATTGCAACTTTTAACACGTGACAAATATCATAAAAATCAAAATATTAAAAGTAATAAATTCGAAACAATTCGACTTACCATTATCATAGTGCTTTAATCGATCAGCTGTTGTAAATATTTTCGCATGAATCTTAAAACTGAATAGTTAAAGCAACATATAATAGTTTAATACACATGTACAGTACCATACAGTTTTAATATAAAATATCAGCGCACAAAGATCGCATCGATAGGTAAATAAATTTTACTAATGCAGCAATTAAACGCATAATATACATGTCTGCGTTTAATTGCTGCATTCATAAAATTTACTTACCTATCGATGGCATTATTTTTTCACAACGTTAACTTTCGTTGGCATTAATTTTTAACAATGTTTAACTGTTTGCAGTTAAACGTTGTGAAAAAATAATGCCAACGAAAATATCCATATAGTTAAATAGATTTAATGTAAACAATTCAATATTGTTTAAACATTTATACTAATTAAATTCCGTATTGCAATACAGTAGTTAGACTTCATTATGCTTAAATATTCATGTTATTTAATCTTATAGTTATTTAGATGCCATAGCAGTTAACATTCATATTATATAGTTAAACAGCATTTATAGTAAAGAGATACCACAACAGTTAAATATTCATGTTGACTAAATATCACAGCAGAATAGTTAAGCATCATAAGCTGTATTAATGATAATATTTTTAGTAAAGACAGGCTTATTTTTTATATTTTTACTTATTGGAGAGCCTGATAAATAATCATTTTTATTTAAACTTATTTTTAAGAATGACTTTTTCCCGTTCTTCTTACCGGATTAGATTGACATATAAACGTAACTTATAAAGTTTAGAAGTAAATACAATAAACAATTTAAAAATCATTAAATTTCAATGATAAGATTAATTTATAATCCGATTTTGAAGTGACAAAATCGATACTCTGTAAGACTAATGAGACAAACAAATGCAAATATTTAAAGAAGAGGAAGTTAAAATAAAAAAATAATAATAATAATAAAAATAAACTTAACATGTCATCTCTTTGCTAATCTAATTTTTAAATTTACATAAAAATTAAATTCTTTCATTTAATTTAAGGAAGATCATTTGGAATTAATCCATCCATTAAAAAAATCGAGAAATTTTTTTTTCTTAGTTTTCGCGATTTTTGTCTGATGATAATTCCTAGTTAGATGCGAAGTTTTATGTTTTTATAGAACCTATAAAATATGATGGTAGAAAATAAACGATAGAACATAAAATTTCCTGAAGGATTATTTTCTAAAAATGCAATTTATCAATTAATGTCCGGAAACAGATATAACGATTCAGTATATCCGAAACATGTTTTTGTTTAAAATACTTTATTAACTAGCGTATATTCTCATTTAGATGAAGTCAAGGTTGAAAAAGATAAAGACGTCGTTGATTTTCTTTAGAAGAACGAATGTTATATGCAATATTCTATGAAAAAATTAATGTTTTGGAATAAAATCTGTTTGGATGGCGTATCTTATATAAACAGTTTATTCAATTATATGCTCTATATATTTCTATAAAGTTAACAATGGATAACTGGAAAAAAAAATACCAGATATATTTTTTGAATCAACATTATGCTTTGTCAGATTTGTCACAATTTGTCCTTTGTGAAAGTATTTTTGCTTCTCCTATTCGATACATCTATATCAGTTAGTATTATTCGAGAATAACTAGAATCTTATCAACAATGGCGTATACAATCTTTTACGCGTTAGCATCATTCTTGGTATGGTTCATTTATCTAGAGTTTAAGCCGCCCAAACACAATCCAACTGGCAAAGATCTGTCACACTGATGGTTACCTAGCAAAGAAATATATTTTCTAAATCTGTAAAATAGTTTCTTATACGCAGTGTGGTTCCAAAACTTCATTTGTAGAGTGTTTCTCCATTATATTATTATATTTGGTGGTTCAAGATAAATGCGAAAATTCTTTTCTGCAAGTTTTGTTCACCGTTAACTACGTAGTCTTAGAAAGTAATTAAAATTGACATTTACTTATTACATTACTGAGTTTTAAATTTTATTTTGCTGCTTTCTTAATTTAAGTGTCTTGATCAATCAAAATTGAAAAGAAAAACTTCTGTTAAAAGTTTTATAAAAATTGTTCAGCGTAAACTGATAGGTTAATAATTGCTTACATCAAAATTATTTTTTTTTGTATAGATTTATATATAAATATATATATATATATATATTAATCTAAAATTTTAAAATTTAATTTCTGTTTAGACCAAAAAATAAAAATTTTTCTTAATTAATTAATAAACACGATTAAGAAGAAAGTAATTTGCATGATTATAACGAAATAATTTTTTTTATATATAATTTTATTTGATAACTGATTAAAATATTTGACAATTCAATTTAATAGAACATTTACAGAAGATAGATACAGTTCATTTAAAGGGTTTAAATTTTAGTTAGAAAGCTCTTATTCTCACGTGAATAGATTTAGTTAAAATCTTAGATAACATCTACTAAACGCATACCATTCATAGTCTCCTATTATACTGTACATTTGACAATTAACATCAGTTCTATTCATTTCACAGTAATTTTAATTACGATGTAAATTAGTTTGTACGGCAACAATCGTAGAAGATGTAATATATAGGCAAGGAGAAACTAGTAAAATTTCTTTTGTCGCCTAACTGTCCGGTAATGCCTGAAAGACAATCCATCTCTGTCTAGATCCATCATAGAACTTAAGTGACATTATGTCACCATAGCTGAATTAGCATCTTCCATAATCAACTTTACATGATCTTCCAACTGCCGTGTAATCGGGGCAACGTGTAAGAGGTCACACACGCACACATACACAGTTATTTTTACAGTGCTACTAAATAATTACTTATTACACAAAGAAATTATCTTGTATAATAACTAATGCGATTTTAGTTGACAGTTTCCGAAGAGAAATTTATATCAAAAATCCAATTATCCAATTTTTAAACTATATTAATGAATATTTTCGCGAGAAGAAAAACCAAATTTTAATCTGATTTTTTAAACATTTTCTTTTTGTTGTTGTTGTAAATATTCTTTGTGTAGTGTGATGTTTAACGAAGATGTAAACAAAATATAAAATATTAACGCCATGTAATTTGTTAAGTGTATAAGTCCAAGTAATTATTCATATTAATGTCTGTTTTAAATTTCACCAGTTTTGTTTAAAACAATTTATATATGGGTTGAATATATAACATCTTTCTAAAACCATTTATAAATTTTTATAATTTTTCATTTTACTTTCTCGTAACTTAGTAATTTTCTGCTATATAATTTTCATTCTATATTATGCATTTAAAACCAATTTTAATATTTTTCACTTCCATTCCACTGATTTTGTCCAGTCATCGTTTTGCCTTTCTCCTCTTGTTATTGCTTTCAGTTCACCTTCAACTCCCAGATCTAATTTTAGTTATAATCTTGAGGAAAGAAAGAATTTGAAAAATTTATCAAAATTACTATCTAGTCTAACTAGTTTACAAAATAAAAAAAAAAAAAATAATGATTATAAGATAATAATTATTCTTACCAAGAAGATAAATTAGTTAACATTCATATCAGACTTTTTTTTTATTGGGAAATGAGATTTTTATCGCATGAACGTTAAATGAAAAAAAAATTGATGAATAAATAAATAAAAATTATTTACAAAATTTTGAAGATTAAAGGAAAGAAGTGCAAATATGAAAGAAAAAAAATATATATCAAGACACGTACAAAGCGATTATGAATTTAAGCAAATACATAAAATAAAAATTAATGTAAAATAAATAAAATTCTGCATCGAATTACAGAATATTAAAATCATTCGTGCGAAATCAAACAAACCTTTTAATTATAAAATTAAAAGAAATTTATTAATTTATAAACAATAATTTTTGAATATATTAATTACAAAGAAAATATTAAGATCATTAAGTAATCCATTTCATAATTTTTTTTTTATTATATCATTAAAGTTAAGCATTCCTTCTTAATATAAAACATAATGCTTTCTCTTTTATTAACTGTCAACTGAAAGCTTCAAAATATACAAAATTTTCAAGTCGGCTTTACTCGCCACAGTTTGAAAGAAGCAGCAAGAGTAAAGCTTGGCAATTATAATTTAAAGTTGCGAAAAAATATTTCTAGACATACTGTATTTAGATTAAGTAACAGACCACATAAATTATTATTAAAAATAAATATTTAATGTAAATTTTTCTTTTAAAAATTAATGTATTATAAAATACTTTTTTCTCTTGATATTTGTAAATCAATAAAATCAAAAGAATTTGTGATGAATGTATAAGAATGAGTGTTTAATGTATATATAAATGTAGTAGATTAAAAATCGATCACTAAATATAAAAATAAATGAATATTAATGTAGTCAATTGCTAATTGGATCGGTGAGTATAGTAAATAGCCGAATTGTCTAAATCAAAAATACGATGATGAAATTTTAAGTGGTATTGACGATGAAAAAATTTCTTTCCAATTCTAAGGAATAGGATAAGTAATGTTAGCGAGTAAGAAATTTTTTTTATAATTCTTACGTGTTATTAAAATTATTGATGGTTTAAGATTAAAAAAATTGTCTTTTTTAAAGTACGTACTTAATATGAAAGCTAAATTTTATTAAAAGTAGTCAAAATTTGATGCTTTTAAATCAAAAATCACTTATGGAGTGTTTCAATCAAAAGCTATTTCTTAAAAAATATTTGTTTTGTAAAGATGATTATAATAAGAAAAAAGGTAAGAAACAATACGTGCAAAGAGATTAGGAATTTAAGCAAAGATTAATATAAAGCAAATAAATGAATATAGCTTAAGTAAAATTCTTTTGCGGGTTACAGAATTTAATATCGAGCCAGCGAAATCAAATAAAGTTTTATAAATTATAAGACTGAAAAATTTATTAATTTATAAATAGTAATTTTGGTTACATTATTGATTATAGTGAAGATATTAAAATTTGATGATCACAGTTTAAAAAAAGTATAAAATTCAAACTGATAAAAATAAAAAAAACGTCGTCTGCATAGTGAAAACTCTGATGTGTATTGCTAGAGAGTTCAATGCCATTTTGTTCAGCATTATAATGCTGAAAAGAATGATTATCGAGAAAAATAAATCATTAAAAATATTCATTTATAAATTAAATTCGGCATTATAATTAATGGAAATTTAAAATAATAAAGAGATGAGTGATTCATCTTTAGGGATTCTATTTAAAACGAAGAAATGATTTCAATAAATTATCACACTTAAATCTGAAAATAAATTTTGAATTAATGAAGTAAATTTGAAATTGATGCAAGAATGTTATTATATTTTTATATAAAATAAAGGAGAAGAAAAATGGAGTTAAATCTGCTCTGCTTATGCTTTGTAATATAAAGATGATGCCAATAATTGATTTGTGCTACTGGTAGATAAACCAAGAGAGATGGTTTATGCAAGGGTAACTATTATTGAAGACGAAACCATGGCATATCATTTTTTGGTTAAATACTATTAAATATTTTTGGTATTGAAATTTTAAATTCATCGATATAAAAAGGAAGATCAATATTATATTTGAAAAATTGTAAGACAGAAAGAGATCAGTTGAAAAAAGGTTCAATTAATATTTTTGAATATTTAACGATATTAATAAAGAAGAGGCGCAAAACTTACAAAAATAAAAAATAAACTAAATTTATGTTGATATTTTTGAGTTCATTATAAAATTTTCTAGTAAAGATATAATTTTTTTCATTTTATAAAAAAAAAAAAAATATATTTTCTGTTAAAAGATGCGGCTATAAAAAGTTTTTATAAACTTGAAAAATCTCGATAAGCAAATATTTTCTCATTTTTTATAAATATTTAATAACGTACGAAAAACTAACAAAAATATTTCCATTTATGAATATAAAATATATATATATATATATACAGTATATATATAAAAGATTTCAATCAACTATATCATCAGAGAATAGTTGTCGAAAGGGAATAAAAGACAACATCAAGATAATGATAATAAGATTAATACTGCACAAATAATGATGCATGCATTAATTTGATATCGTATTAACATGTATTATGTGTCAAAATCGGTACCTCCTTTCTGTTTGCATAAATTTCCTCATTTAATGTTGATCTGTTAAATGAATTAAGATCTGATACACTCTTCCGATGCAAGTTGCATTATAATTTGTTTAACTTTTAAAGTAGTAGGATATCATTTATTGTTGATGTAAATTTATTCAATTATTAATTGTTCCAGATTTTAAGTAGTAATATAAAAGCTGTTTAAGTAATATACAATGAAACTATTTCACAATAAAGTTTTAAGATTATGAAACTTAAAAATTTATTGCGAAATAGCTTCATTTTATATTACTTAGACTTTTTTTTATATTAAACTCTACGTAGAAAATTAAAATGTATATATCTTTATTTTTTATTTTAATATAAGATAATTAAATATTTTATAAATGTGCATCTTGGATGATAAAAGTAAAAATATAGTAAAATACAAATTTTTTGTAAACTATTCTATTATATTTATTTCTAAAAATCTTTAATATGGTATAGTAAAAAGTATAATAAAAATTGAAAAATACTTAAAAACGAATAATTTAAGAATCAGAAAAATACTCTACAATTATAAAAATCATGCTTTGTAATTTTATAAAAAATAATTTCATACTTAACATACTAGAATGCAGTTTCATATATTATTAACTAAATATTTTTTTTTTTAGATTTAAAGACTAAAACAATTTTAAAATAGAAATTTTATTAAGTATCGAAATGATTCATGATTCTGTGCATGATTCTTAAAAATATAAAATAAATCTAGAAAAAATTTAATTATTTAAATTTTATTTAGACAGTTTCAAGAAATTTGCATATCCGATATACGTATATAGTAAACGGTTAAAATTTTCTGAAAATATAGATTGCGAAAATAATTCCGAAAATTAAAGCTCGCCGTATTTACGAAAGAAATAATAATAAAAAATTGACCAGACTTGATAAATCGAATCAGGAAACCATTTCTATCTTATAACCGGAATAAACTGCTATAATAATTTTGGAAACTAAATGATATAAACACATGATTATTATTCCCAATTTTGAGAGTCGCCGATTGAAAAAAATCATATTAGAGACATTTATATAGATTGAAAGTACTAAAATAAAATATTGAAAGTTTTACCAATTCCGAGTTTCGGTAATATTTGTAACCTCTCTTGATTTACTATTTCCTAACCTAGAACATTTAGTTGATTAAATAATGATTTATGTGAATAAAAAATAAAAAAAATAAAATTTTATCTGTATATATTTCCGTATTTCAAAGAATTAGTTTCTGTTTAAAATATACAGCAAGGTTTCTAAAGTTATGTAAACAAACAAGGACTGGTGGAATATCTCTGGATTTTTGTATGAAACTACCCTTATTATGCAGAGAGTATCAGCCAAGGAAAGAAATCGTTCTTGCTTTACATGAAAATTGTTATGTGAAAATTGTTAATATCTTAGGAAAATTTTGTTTACGAAGTTTTTACGATGTGAACAGGTTTATGATATTTTTTTGCAATCTTTTAAATAACAACATTGCATACTAAACTAAGTACAGGTTGTATATTAATGCGGTAATAATATTACTTCGGTTCTTTAGAATAAAATTTATTCACATTTTAGGTTGTTTTTGAAAGAATTGCATATATTAAACATTGTTCGAATGTAGTTAATAAACTTATCATAGCAAGACTTTACGGCTTTGATGTGAAACAACTTTTACAGGGGCAAAATCCACATTTAATTGGTTTAAAATTTATTCCATTCTAATTAATTAATCTAATTTATAAAAATAATTCAAATTAGTGTTAATACCGATAAGGAAATAGAGAAATGTTTCTGTAATTAAATACAATTAATGCGAATATTTTAAATTTTTTCACAATATTAATAAAAATATTGTCAGGTATCGATCAACAGGAATATACTAGAACTGATTAAAGTAAAAATATATAAAAATAAAGTTAGTGTTTAATCGAAATTTTGTTAAATAAGTTAGTTTTAGTTTTAACTATAATTTGCAAGAAAATTACATTTTTAATATTATCACAGTTTATAATATAATTAGTTTGGATTCACGTGTACTTTTTTTTTTTTAAATTTCAAAAGAGATTACTGTTTTATTTTTAAAATTCCATTAACTTTGTGATATTATGAGTTATAAGTGATTTTTCTCTGATAATATTTGACTAAAGTCACTAATGACTGATTTACTTCAGCAGCATTCTGACAAAAGTTTTATCTATTTAATTACCAAATTTAATTCTTTCGGTATTTTAATCTTTTTTTTTTTTCTTTTAATAAATGCTGATAAACGATTATTTTTCCTTCTCTATGTTATGCTAAAGAAATTACTTGCATTAAATTCTGCACTCTATAATCTGATAATAGGATATTTGAAGACAAACAAATATATTCAATATTCAAAAATGTCAAAAGATTATTATTTTTAATAAATACTTTCAAATATTTAGCAGAATTAGTTTATTTAAATTGTTTATTTCTACTATTTCTACTTGTTTTATTCATTTTTATTAAAAATTAATTAATATGTAATTATTAATTTTTTGAAAAAAAAAACAAAAAATTTCGGAAAAATAATCTTTCGTTCCAGTGAATAATTTAAACAGAAAAAAGTTATCTAATTCAAAATATATGATAAGAGAATGATATATAAATATGTATTTTCGGAATTCATTAATAATTCTATTTAATAAATAAAATGACACATTTTAAATTAAATTTATCATTAAGTATTGATGACTTCCTCGGATTATTATTTTTTAATATTGTTCTAGAATTTTCGAGAATTTAAATAGTAAAAAGAAATTGACCTTAGGAAATAGACATCGATTTTCGTTTTAGAATTGTAAATGATTTTAATAACATAAATAAGAAATTGATTAAAAGAAATTGAACTCTTGATAGATATAAATTTCAATTCTAGATTTGTCTATAATTTAAATAATTCAAAAGGAAATTGATCTCATGAAATAGGAATCCATTTTTATTCTAGAATTGTCGATGATTTTAATAATATAAATAAGAAATTAAACTTATACAATAGTAATAGATATAAATTCCAGTTATGGATTTGTGTAGACTTGTGACAATAAAAATATTAAAAATAATTGCTATATGACAATGATACGAGTTTCATTTATAAAATTATATATAAGTATTATTTATCTAAGAATTTAATTAATAAATTTTCATTTATTAAATATTCCGCATGAATCATGAAGAAAAATTCAAACAATAGTAAAATTGTAAAAAGAAAGAAAATTCAATAGCATACATTTATGGCAAAGTCAATTTATCGAACAGTTTTCCAAACTGAGAATAAGGCGCATAGAAATTTTTGGTTTATGGTAAACATGCCACAAACTTATTTTCCGCAAGAATTCATAGCTAACGTAAGTTTAGTCTCATAAATAACGGTTGTTGCAGTTACCCGGCCTAGACATTTTTTTAGAACTTCTATACAGCAAAGCTTTTCTCCTATCGATTCTTACACCAGCACCTGTCTATTATCTATGGTCGCAAAACTGTTATTATGAGAGAGGTTTGCTCTTTCAACAACATTTGGCCTGATTGTTCTTCGGTCTAGTCTTATAATCCACAAGAGAATATCTGGTCTCATTGTTTTATTTCAAAAAACCTTCGGTTGCTGATTGAACTGCAGAAATTTAAAAACAAAAAATCCCCACTCTTATGATTAGCACTTCTAGAACTTAAGACATGAAAAAATATAATGATATTTTTTCCTCTCTCGAGGATGAAGTTATTAAAGTTATAAAAATATGTTTGTTATTAATGTAAGATTTAAAACAGAAATTTAAAAAAAAACGAAAGTTAAATATATCAACATTTTTGTGTAAATGTCAAAACATTATTATTTATACTTTAAACTTAAAATTTTAAATTATTCTAATTTAATTTTAATTTTCAAATGATTAAATCATTATTTAAAAATTAAAATTATAATGAAAATTGCGAATTTATAAAATAAAATAAAAAAAATTAATGACAAAACGTAAAAATTGTTATCATTATTTTATTCATTAAAATATAATGATAGTAAAAGGTTTTTTTTTTAAATTTTGGATATTTCTAAAAGTTGTTTTTCAGCCATTTGCTTCTCATGTTTCGGACCATTTTGTAATTCGAGGAAACACGGCCGTTATCAGATGTCTATACCCAACTTCTATTAAAGACTACGTTAAAGTAACTCTCTGGATGAGAGATGATGGAGTTACTATTGGCTCTCCGGGTCTTACAGGCAAGTATTTTCTTCATTTATTAAATTGGGTTTGACTTTAAGTATCCAATTTACTTTTTAAAAGTCCTTTTAATCATTCATATTACAACATATAATTTTAACAAAAATTTATTTTTACGACATGATCTTCTCTTTCAATAGATAACAAAAACCGACTTAGGTGTCTTGAACGTTGTTTGTTATTCTTTAAAAATAAATAATTTTTAATGCAAAATGGCAGATTATTATAATGATACTATATGTAACAAACGAGATCTCATAACAATAAAATTTTAATCCCGCTAGATTGAGTCTGACATACCAATAAGAATTTCTATTGTTAAGTTGCTAACATTTCCTTTAACATCAATTTACCTTTTTGTTTAGTAGACAGAAGACAAAGTGGTAAAGTTCAGAAAGAGTCAGTTCTTGTTGAATACTTGGCAGATACAGATGAACTCATGCAGTCAGCCAAACACACTACTCCTTCTAATGCACTAAACGTTGCCATCAATTTATCTACTTCTCCTAAAACTTAGAATGTGTTTGGTTCTCAGACGAAGTACATAAAATATATAAAAATACTAAAAAGCCTCACACAGACTCGAAGTGGGATTAAGGAAAATAAAAGTAGGGACGTTGAAGAAAACTCATAAATTTTCCCATTGCTATACTAAAGTGCTCGGTTAGTGCTAATTTGTGCAAATCGAATACGTTGCTTCACTCGTGTTATTTCACACTATCAATTTACTAACTCCGGTTACTTTACTGCCAAATTAGCAAAAACGAATATATTAACTCGATAGTGCCAGAATTAACATGTGATCTGAAAAATATCTTTTTTCAAATTTGTGAAAGTAGAGCAATTTTAATATTAAATGCACAATTAAAACTTTTAAATATATTATTTTAATGACTACATAAATAAACCAGGCTGTAAAAAATCTATATAAAAATTAACCAATTGGATTTCGTGCATAAAAATTATTATTATTATTATTATTATTGTTATAATTTTTATCAGATGATGTATTAATTTTTAAAATATATTTTAATTTATTTTTTATTACTATTTAAGTTTAATATTACATTCCAAGATTATTATTGCATGCAATTGCTGAAGAAATTTCTCAGAAGTTATTATTTTTTTATTAAAATATTTAAATTATGTTAGATCTAAGTTATTACGCTACATTACTGTTATTTTTATTCATAAATATTTCAGGACGTAAATGTAAATAAAGTGCTATTCATGCATTAGATTCTGTCAACGTAACTCATAATATACTGTCAGTTTCTGTGCATCGTCAACGTTATGTATTTTTTTATAATTTTTGAAAGTTAACTTTGTAAAATTCGTTTAATAGGTAAATTATTAGTCCCTTAATGCATTAAAAAGTAATTTTTTTTAAACATAAAAGCTTTAGTTTAACAGTAAAGAAAACACTTCTTCTTCGGTTGAAGATATATTTGATAAAATATATGAAACATATGCAGATGTAAATTTTAGATCTAAATAAGAGCTAACACAATTATGTTGTTTCTTAGGAGAAAAATACGTCATACTTCCTACGGGAGAACTTCTAATTCGTAATATAAATCCAGCTGATGCAATAAGAGGATATAAATGTCAACTTCTTCATCAACTAACTAGCCAGAGTATAATAAGTTCCAACGCTGGAAAGATAATTGTTAGAGGTAAACTATACAACTTTTAAAAAATGCTATTTCATTTTTTTCGTTTATATCAGATTCCTTTATGCCAATATTTATTACATTAATTTTTAACGTTTATTGTTTTCTCTTTAATATTTAATAAAGACAATATCATTAAGTTGCTAAATTAAATTTGTATGAGCTTTCTTGCAAGAATATCACAAATTGTGATTTATTATCCTGATATTATAATTCATGAACATAATTTAATGATTTATATGTATGCTTTTTTCTCATTATATTATTAAATAATATCATTATTTGGCTGGTATATATATTTATTATGGATATTATTGATGATCAGGTTAAATTTTTTTTGATTTCCTTCAAAAAAAAAAAGTAAACAGACCATAGATCAATGTTCATGTTTTTTCCAATAGAGCAAACCCGAGTCTTGGAGAGATTTATATCTGTAATTACGAAGTAATCATTGTAAATGGAAGAAATATATATAAGATATATATAAGAAATAGAAACAAAGTTGCGTGATAATATTTTCTTATGGATGTTACTAGAAAACGCATCTATCTTCATCAGCAAACTTTTACACTGTTAGTTATGTGTGACAAGTCAAAGACAAAATTCTGAATAATGCATCTTCCTCTAGATAACAATGTATATTTATAGGAAGAATCAATGTTAAACTACTGATGTGAATGCAATTGAAAGATGATATAAAAATATTTCGTTTTACCACAATAATGGTAGCGAGAGTAGACGAAAAGATAAGAGACGATGGTATCAATATTATCGACAAATACATGGTCCTGGAAATGTTGGAAATGTTTCATTCAATAGGATGTTGGCAAGACATCCAGACTGGCAAAGGGACATTACCGGATCGAAGAATCATCACGGTTCTATTGAACTATTGCTACATCGAGAAAATCCCTGTTCTCCAATCATTGTTCACCTTTTCTAGCTTGTGAGAGATTTTCTGAACAAATGGAGTTATTTCTTTGTTGTGTACCTTTTATATAGCTTTTTGCTGAATTTCAAACTTATAAATCCAAGAATACAATTATTATCAAATGGATTTATATGTCGAATTAAATCTATTTTTTTTATTTAAAAAATATAGATATTGTATTTAATCGCACACACATAAGGTAGGACTAGTTACTATTCCTATTTATTGTTATGTAAATTAATGTATAAATTAAATTCTTTTGATATTAAACATAAGTTTTATAAAGATTGTTTTTTTCATGTTTTAGAACCACTTAGTCCATTACCACCAACAATCACAGAAGCGAAGTCTCTAATAAGAGCCAAAGAAGGAGAAAAGGTATACATTCCATGTATTAGTCAGAGCTTTCCGCAATCAAGCTATCGATGGTTGAAAAGAGACGGTGTAAAATTACTTCCTATTCAAACATCCAGCCAGAGAATATTGCACGGCAACGAAATACTTGTTATACAACAGGCAATATCCGATGACAACGGTGTATATATCTGTATAGCCAACAATAGCGTAGGAGAAGAAAGAACTGAAACAAAGCTTTTAATTTCTAGTAAGTTATATTTAAAATTTTAAAAATTTTAATGAGATTATTTTTGTTAAGTCTTCGGGTTAACGAAATTCGTTAACAAAAGATTTTTACGTTGTTTAACAACCCCATCAAGAACCACTGACTCATGAATTATGTTTTTCTTCCGTCTAACAACGGGAGCAATGAGTGAACGTTGAAGACCATCACCTGAACTTATCGGAGCAGTTCAGTCTGCCAAAGCGCTCATTCAATAATAAATTACTCCGAGTTATGTTCAGTCCGTGAAAGATAGTTAATCCTAAACAAATTATCAAAGTGGTCGATGGATAAGACTGCTGGTTTTCAAAGATAAAGTTGCGGTGAAAGAAATGTATACTGCAATCACTGATAGGAGTATAATTAACATATCCTGAAGAGCACATTTGACAACAAAGAACTGATAGTCAGAGTTTTGATCTTTTCAAATCGAAGAGTAAAGTGAACGATTTAAAAAAATATATTTATCAGATAGAGAAGAGTAAGTTCTCGCCTACGGAAGTGAATTCAGTGATGTGCGACTAATCTAGTAGAGTTTTTGTACGCTTGTCTTTCAATACATTGCTTTTTATAGTAAAGATATTTCTGCTGTTTAATTTTTTTTTATTAAAGTATCGTTTCGTTTGTTATTGATTTATAAATTAAGGGTTTAGAGATTTATATCGCATCGTGGATGCTTATCTTGAGCAGGAAACAATTCAGCACATGCAATGGCCAGCTCGATCACCGGACCTGAATC
>WUQG02417338.1:0-15550 GCA_011317285.2 Androctonus mauritanicus | reverse complement strand
ATTTTTATTCTCTTGAATCTCGTTTTTTTAAGGGACCTAATTTTTTTTGCGCCCGGGGCTTCAACCGATCTTAATCCGCCTCTGGTGTTACATCATATTAATAATCCATTTTGACAGTTATCCGAATACATTAAATGTTCAAATGTTCATAAATGTCCGTCGTGGAAATTATAGAGTTCCACACTTCGTCGTTGTCGTCAGCTATCTTGGCGTCACTATTGTCGTCTCGGATGTCGTCGTCGTCCATCGTTTCCTTCCGCCACTCCGACGGGAAAGTTGTTTTCCCATCGTTAAGCTTACATCGTTGTTGTGTTCTCGTTCATCAACAAATTATTAACTCTTATGATCTCTTTCTCTCTGAGTCTCCTGACTCTGACTAATTCTTCCTCCCTTATTTATCCGAATTTCAAACAAAGAAGTTTCCCATGGTTTCTGGAGGTAGAACTAACGGATAATTCCTCGTCCGTCAAGAATGACGAGTTTTAATCAGTTATCATCTAAAATAATTATAGATATAACAATTATTTCTCCCTCAATTATTTTGACAATTTTAACAAAATTTGGAAAACTCAAAAACACATTAAATTTCCAAATGTAAAGAAATAAACAAAACAAAGGAGTATCGCTTCGGGATTTCCGGGATCTCACAGTTTCCTTGCCAGCTGGGGATCTGATTCAATTCTGAGATGTACAATTTCAGATTTTTTTTTCAGTTTTTACTAGATGTTCTTCCCGTTGAACACCATCCTTCACTATATCCGATTCAATCATAAGTGAGAGTGGATCATTATGGGCATTAGGATGACCCCACAACTAAGTAATTTCAGTTTATAAAGAAGACTAAGAAAGCAAATGCTTAATCATGCGACTAATTTGGAAAACTCAATCTATTTGTTTTTTTCCTGCGCGGTTTAATGCTGCTTTCCATCCAATGGATACTAATTGGTACCCATTGGTAAGCACTCGAATGCTTCATTCCAGTGCCTACCAGGGCCTCTGATGGGACCATCCAATGAAGTTCAACGAACCGGGCCCGAATCTCTCCTGAAAAAACTCTGGAAGTGTGAGAAATGGGAAATGACCCTCACTATGCAACAACGATCGATGGGAAACACAGCATACTTCTACCGCCGCCATCTATCGATTCTACATGTATATTATAAATAGGGAATTTCCAATTATTTTTAAGATATTTGTATAATATTTTATATTATTTACAATTAACATATTTGAATTAATTAAATTTGAAATTGTACTTTTTATAACTAATTTTATTTATCCACCATTAATAAAAAGGCAAATAGATTAAATAGTTTTTAATGATAAATCGATGTATTGATTTATATTTTTTATATTTTCAAATTCTGTTTTCGATATTTTAATTTCATTTTGATTTATTGTTTTCTAATATTATTGAAATAATAACGAGTTTTACTCTTAATGATGAAATCGTTGCTTACGTAAAGGACGAGATTTAAGGAATTCCAATTTTTCTGTAACATATTGATTTTCTGTTGGATTATAACAAAATTCGAAGATACTATCAGTTTTTATTTCTTTGGAATGTTTTGCAATGGATTTATTATGCACCGGTAACGTTTTATAATTTCCTCTTTTCTTATTTTGAATAGTTTTCAAAGAAACTTCTGCCGTACATGTTTTGTTACCTTTAGTTTTGAACAGTTTTGTTAATGTGTCTTCGCAAAGTTTAATAATAGAATTTTTCACAGGGATAACTTCTTTATTACTCAATATGGAATTATTATTTACCGAATGGTTCTTTCCTGGGACAAATTTTGTTTGCAATTTTTCAAATTTATTACGATTATCTTCCTTTAAAATTTGCGAAGAATTAAAAATTTTATTGTTTTTGTTTTGTATATGAGAATCTTGATGCGAATTCATCGAAATGTTTTTCTTATTTTTAGCTTTTTGCGATGTAATCTCTGCATGATTTATATTAGTGCTTAAATTTTCAACACTTCTTTTATTTGCAGTATATGTTATAAAATCCGGTTTGATATTATCTTCCTTATCTATAAGTTTATTTTCATTTCTATAAAATGGTGTTTTTCCAATTTTTACTTCATTAATTTCACTTTGATTTCCGTCCATCTTGTTCTGGAATATTTCTTTACTGTCTTCATTAACAATAAAGGAAGAAATTTTGACCGATGGTGTTATCGCGAGATCATTTGTGCTTATTTTGACCATCTTGTGGTTATAATTTAAAGGAGGTACTTGCCCTAAATTCATCTTGTTTTCGGTTTCTGTAAAAAATTGGATAGTTTCTTCCAGTCTTGAATTTAAATCTAGAGTGTTTTTTAGTGCTGGTTTTAATACGATAGATTTCGGTCGATTTATTTTTAAATTATAATTTTTTATCGAATCCGTATCGGAAGAAAGAACTGTTATGGATTGTTCGTTAAGAGGCGGGGGAAGAATTACATGCAATTGCTCTTTTTGAAGCGCATAATCGCTTGCTAAATTTTCTATTGCGTCCCGTGAATCACAGATCAGATTTTTTTCTTCAATTTCCGCATCTACAGAACCGTATTTAGATATTTTTGTAAATTCTACCGTTTCCGGAATATTCGAATCCTCAAAAGCAGATTGAATGGCTTCATTTTCATCAAATTTTTTATAAAAGTCATCTCTCATTTCAAAAATATTGTTTTCGGATTTTCCTGATTGACTGTAGGAAACACTCATCTCTTTCGAGGAAATTTTTCCGAGTGACAGTTCATCAATGTCATTATCACTTCGATCCGAAGTTGTGATATTTTCGTTTATTTTATTTACCTGTTGATTTAAAAAATATCAAAATTTAATTTCATTTTACATTGAATATTTGAGACTTAGATCGTAATTCTCTTGAGAATGAAAAGACGAAATTAGATGCTTACAAATGATATATTTGAATTCTCCATGCCAAATGATGATTAGTCGTCTTTCGTAAGATTGACTGGTCGTTTTCTAAATCTGTTTCTATGTTATCAAATCTTGTATTCATAAAAAATGTTTTTCCTTCATAATTAGTTTTCGAATTACTGTGACCAGTTTTGTTAATAAATTTATTATTATTTTTTATCTGTTTAACTTTTTGATTATTTTTATACCATTCTTGACTTTTATTCTTATAATTAACAATATTTCCAGGAAGATTTTTTCTTTTTCAATTTTAATTAAAAAATTGTTCTCTAAAAAATCATCTGTATTTGTATTAGAAATCGAATTTTTTCAAGCCTATTTTTCCATATTATATATTCATAAGAATTTTCGCTTGTTTTTTGAAAAAAGAACGGATCGCTAAATTTTTGTTCAACTAGAAATTTCAATAGAATATCTTTCAAAACATTTAATATATCTCTTCATAGAGAGTTTTATTGGATGCGATTTTCTCAAGTGTTTCTCTTATATTAGTCACTTTTTTATGAAATACAAAAGAAAAATGTTAATTCTGAATTTCATCCATTAATAACTCATGAAATTTTAATCAAATTCTCTCGTCTTTCCGTAGGTTTTTAACAAATAATTTTTGTAACACACTACTTATATGGCTTTCATAATAAAATTTTTGTCGTGAACTCAAATATGAGTTAAGATAGTAACTTTTGAAGATTAGTTAAGGCAGTATTTTCCAAACTATGGGGCGCGTAAAAATTAAGAAAAACATCATTTTTGAGACAAACAAGCAAAAAATGAATTCAAATTGGTGTCGAAAGAAAGGAATCGGCAAAAGGGTCATAAATACAGTATATATATTCATATATCCAGGAACATTCTGCTGTAACTATTTTAAAAACAAAATATCGATCTCGTTTAGTGATTGAAAAAGAATTGCGAGTAGCGATATTACCCATTTGAGAGAATTTGTTCTGGAAAACAAGATCACCCATGGCTTGTGTTGTTTTAAACATGTATTCTGTATTCATGTATTATGTTGTTTTAAACATGTATTCTGTTTTTCGTTTATTCAGGTAAGATTCATTTATTCAGGTAAGATTTGTATGATTTGTTTATTTGTATTGAAAATTATTTCATCGAAATAAATATATATTTTTTACATATAAGAATTACATTTATACGAAAATATGATATATTGTTTTGTAATATTAAATTGTAAGTTGAAAGTATTTATAAAATTAGACTGCTATGAAAATGAGGGACCGTACCAATTTTTTATGAGAAAAGAGGTGAACAGATACAGAAAGATTGGAACCAACTTTCATTTGTTGTATTTTAAACTCATTTGTAACATTTTCAACTAAAATGTATTTGCAAAATTTAAATTTTTAGCATAATCTATAATTAAACTAATCTTTCCTAGATAAGTTACGCTGATAAGAATTCTGAGACCGTTATTGTATTTGCTAATTTTGACTAATAGTTTACAGGAAACAGCTCTGTTTATAAGGTGCATGTTTGCTTATCTTTTATCTCTAGTTTCTCAAACACAGATTCAGAAAAAAACGACAGAATTTCATATACTATTTTATATGGTTTGCCAAATGATCAAAATACTGTATAGATGACAAGATGCCACAAAAAAATCAGACTAAAGCAATTAAAAGATTAATAATATAACTGGTTTTCTGCCTTTACGTTAATGTTCTAATTTTCTAATAAGTTAATATTCTATTTAGAAAGATAATAATGGACTATAAAAAATAATAATTATATAGTCTATTATCATCTTTAGGTGTCGAAAATTTAAGTTTTTACGCCTTTGTTTACTTGATTATTTAGATTTACACACATTTAAATTATTGATTTTATGTTTCATTAAACTGCTATATTGAAATTTAGTCTACTTTTTTTTATTTATTCGTAGTACATAACTATTGAATGTATAGCCATATTACTAATCGCTATTTATTATTTAATCAGGTTTATTCATGTTCCGTGTTAGCGCCGAATCTAGATATTTTGTCAAGTAAGGAACATCAGGGCAACATTAGAAAATGCCACTTTCTCTCCTCTTTACTCATGTGCATTAATACATAAACATATGCAATAATGCGCGTTTGGTTTTCAAATATCTGGATTTTCCGTCATTCTATTGTAGTTATTTTTGGGAAAATGTAAATTATGTTGGCATTCATCTGAAGACAATTTTTTTTGTCGTTTTGCTATAAATATTAATAAGTGTTTATATAAATTGTGATTATTTTTGTATTTCTGTACGAAATTAATAAATAAATAATACTTTGGAAACCAGGAATGTATTGACGTCAGATACATATTCACTGAGAAACATATAAAAAGCTTTATTCATTTTTTAAAATTTTAACAAATAGTTAACAAAATCCTAGGAAAAAAATACATTTATAATAGATATAGTAAAAATGAACTCTATTTAATATAATAAATATGAATTATAGTTTAATTTTTCTTGCTTTTAACGAGGCAAAATCATTAACAATTGTTTATCAATTAACCAATGCCAATTAAAATTAGGCTTGGAAATGCTTAGGCTTTCCACTCTGGAGGGCCCGATTTCGAGTCTCGGATCCCATCTCTTGAAATTGTTTATCATGAGGTCCGGGCCCGGCCTATCGATCGCCGTCCTCCACAATCCGGCTGACCCCTCCGCAGGGATGGGTAGCCTGTGGAAGGACTTGTTTCGCCCCGTCACATAGTATTTTTCCAGAATGGAATGTGGTGTCATCTATTGTTAAAAAAAATTGGTATTGGTTTCTCTCTCCCCTGATAAGTATGATCCGTTAGAAAAATACATCATTACGTTTTTGTAGATCGATTGTACAGCACGAAATATTGTCAAGATAAATATAATTAAGCTTGTGTGTGAAATTGCAATTACATTTCGCCCCCCTCATAATTTTCGCCCGAGGCGACTGCCTCACTCGTCTCACCCTAGATCCGGCGCTGCTCGTATTATTTAAAGCAGGGGTGCACAGACCGCGGCCCTCCATTGATTTGTTGGCGGCCTGCTTCACCATATATTATTTTAACAAGTCACGCAATCAACAGAATATTATTTGTAGTTTTGAACAATGCATTTCAAATAATATTTTTTTTGATATGAAATTATTTTTACAGTGGTTCAATAATAATATTTTTAAATAATAAAGAAAAAATAATAATCATATTTTTAATAATAAACATTTTTATTTTTATTTTTACTATATTTATGTGTCCAAAACATGAATAGGCTACTCAATACTAATCAGTGAAGCCACTGAAGTGATGGGATAACGTGGTATAATAGTCATAATGGGGTACTTCACCCTTTTTATTAATTATTTGAATCTAGTCATCATATTTACTAACATATATGGAATACATCTGGCCATCAAAACAAAGTCAATTTGCTTTATCGTCGATTTTACGACATTGCTATATCGGTTTACCCTACCAGCTGGATGGCTTCACTTGCTAATATTGAGCAGCTTTGCTGCGAAATAAGTAATTTAAAAAAAATTGTACATGGGCACCAAGTAGCATTGTCGCTTAACTAATATCGATGAACTAATGAAAATTTAGAATCAATTTTGCGTTTGGCTACTACAAATGTCGAATTTAACATAAAAAAAATTATTAAATCAATGCAATGCTACGCATCCAATTAAAAATTCTTTGTTTATTTTTGATTATGTTTCTTTGTAACATGTAATTAATAAACATATATGATATGATATATAACTTTCGTAGTTTTTTTGGTGATCCTCCTATAAATCACAGTGAATCTATTCGGCCCTTGGTTTTAACAAGTCTGTGCATCCTTGATCTGCAGAGTTATTTTAATTAATATTGATTAACTTAAGAATCAATTTAACATATTCGTAGATATGTTTTTTATTTTTTAAATAGAAATACAAATACAATACACTTAAAAATTTTTTTGTTATCGTATTTAAAAAAAATAAATAAATAAATAAAATTTCATTGATATAGAATAAACATATTTTATGAAATTTCTGTAATTGTTTTCTTTTAATCAATATAAAATTCATTTTCATGATTTTTAATCAATAATTTTTAAAAACAGATTTAAAAACAGACGAACAGATTTAATTCACTTTTGATGCCGTTTTTTAATGCATTTTTCTTTCTGATAAAATATTTTATTTTCTCCAGACAGATTTCGGTTTTTGTCTCTGGAAGTTGCGTAAAGAGGCCAGCTATCTATAGGAAATGGCCTGAACTGATAAAAACATGATGCACGATTAGAAGTATTTTTTGAATTTTCATGTTTTTGTTTGATTTCGTTCATATCTGAATTTATTTTAGGCCAATTTTTTTTCTCATATGTATTTTTCTTTCTAAGCTCATCTATTACCTCTTTTTGTGACTTTTCACCGGATTCTATACGAACTTTTTTTTCATTCTCCTGCTGGTAATTTTTCTTTTTTTCACTTTGGCATAAATGATTCATGCGTTTTAAGATTGATTCATTTACTTTTTTCTTATCAGATTCATTAATATTCTGATAAGAAAATGATATTTTCTTATTTTTAAAATCATTATCAATAATGATTGCGTTATATAAAATTCGACATTTCGAACATTTCTTTTCCGAAATTGATAAATCTACTTCTTGTTCTTTGGGATAGTTTATGAATTTTCTTTCATCTGCAGATCTTAAATCAGCATGATTTTCTTTATTATTAGTTTTTGTTCGAGAAATAAACGAATCGAGAGGAATTTTTTTCATTTTCTTATTTATCTGACTGACTAAGATAGGAGAATTGACATTTTTACACGTAAAAATAAGTGGGCATTCAATATTAATGCTTTCTACAGTTAGACTATAATGCTTATTCGTTAAACGATTTAGAATCATTGATAATTCATCGCCACAAAAATGACATTCTTGAACAGTTTCTTCAACTTTTTGTTCAAATTTAGAAAATTTAGGAGAAACAGATATTATTTTAAAAGCTTTCATCTTTTGTTTTTCTTTCGTGAAATTTCCAGAATTTTCAAATTTTGTTAATTCTTTATTGATGAATGACGATGAAGTAATGCATGTAATTGTTTTATTTAAATCGCGCTTAGGTTCCACACATATATTAGCTTTTTCTTCGGGACGTATATCGTGAATATCACAAGGCGTTGATATTTCGAAAGGTTCAAAGATATAATCAGTAATAGCAATATAACGAGGAATTTTCGACGAAGGAATTCTAGACACTAAGGGAAATTTTGAGTAATTTGTATTCTTGTTTATTTCCGATGATTTAGACTTACGTATCATATCTGAAGGATCAACACTTTTATTATCTGAAAATGCTGCAAGAGAAGTTTTTAATTTAACAAAATTGACTATTTTAATCTTTATTTAGAACCATTTTGCAATTGTCTATAGATAATGTGTACATTATCTATACAAAAAAATAAAAAATAAAAAAAATAACAGCAACGGTAGTAACATTTTGTATTATAAAAAGGAAAAAATATGAAATATCACGTTATCTAAATAATATTTACACATTTAATAAATAAAAAAAAATTTATGCCGAGCGTTATCACGAATAAAATACGATAAATTACCTGTATTGATATGTTTTTCACATTTTTGGATGGTTGTCGGTTTTAATATAGTTGGAATGGATGAAATTCTTTGAAACATCAATTGTTCATGTGAAAATTTAAGTTGTTCTTTCAGCTCATGGGAGGAATTAGATTTTGAATAATCGAAATAGATATTTTCTGGTTGTAATATGTCATCAATCACATCTTTTTGAGATTTTTCCAAAACATTTTCCAATTTTGATATTTCGCATGATGCATTTTCCCTTAAAAATTCTACTTTCTGATCTTTCTTTACGTTTAATAACGAATTAGTGTTGTGAATTTCTTTAACATCACCTACTAATTGCGAATCTTCTATATTAAACTTTTTAATCTCACTATTTTTATCTAAAATATTTATCATATATATTTTAATTACCTTTTAGAAAATATAATTTATATTATCTTTAGATAATTTTTATATTTAAAATTTACTTAAATAAGAGTTTACCAGATAAATTATACTTTTGAAATTTATTTCTATTGTTCGCATCAATTAAAATATTGTCCGTCGATAAAGATACTTTAAAGCATTCCACCTCGTTACTAAGCTCATTAATAACTTCCCAATCGTTGATTTTATCTTTTATCGGACTTTGACCAAATCTAAGCTTTCCTGATGAATTTTTCTTTTTTAATTCAGAAGATACGTTTATATTCGAATTAGTAATATCTTTATATTTTAAATGAATTTCGTTACATGTAAAGGAAGATTTCATTTTCTTTTCTTCCATTAGTTTATTGTAAACGTCTGATTCTTCTAACATATATTTATCGGATGAAGAAATCAGTTCATTATTGTTATCTTCTAAATATTCAATCACAACGTTTTTGACTGCATTTTTTATTTTATCTCTGAATTCTTCATTCGAGATTAATTTACAGTTCTTGTTTAAGTTCTTCAACATATTTTGCGATAAAAATGGTTGAATGCTTGCTTTACTATCTAAAGAAAATTTCTTTAACATGTTTTCATCAAAAGAAATTTCAAAATGTAATTTATTCGATTTTTTAATTTTATTTACTCCACATTTTCTAGAAACGCTCATTTTTCTATTATTTTATTTTTATTCAGATATAATGATACCTAAAAAAAGATAATGATATTAATGTACTATAACTATCATTGCCGAAATAATTACAAAAAATCATTAAAAATTCACTCACAGTAAAGCTTAGATTTCCAAATACTATATTCAAGGGGAATGTTTTTTTCCTTCTTTAATGCAGTTACTCTGCAGAACTGCAGGATCTAAAGTCTAAAATAAAGATATTAAATTCAACAAATAAGTTATATTTATGCTCTATATTGTGACGTTTTTATTTTATTATAAATAATAAATTTATTAACTGAAATACGCTTTAATTATAGAATATTTTTATGTTTATTAATTTAACTAAAAATTAATGCCATTTTTAGATTTTAAATCTGTATAAAAATTGCTACAGTATAAAAAAATATAAAAATTTTAAACTTATTAAAGGAATAAGATTCTCCAATGAAAATAGTTGAATAATGTCAGATGCAAGCTAATTGAATGGACAAGGAAATCGTTTATTAAGTAGAATAGGGGAACAGTGAATGAAAGCAAATAGATTCGAAGAAGCCATAACGGATTTTATTTTCAGTTTTTAATTTAGAAAACTCATGATAGTTTTTCAAAAGCGAATTATTTAATAAACTGTTTTGTTGAAAACTTTCGCATGATTGCCTATTACTGCTTGTTATCATTAGTTTTTCATAGTACTTATATATATAAATATAACTTAAAAATAAACCATGTGCATATATATATATACAAGATTTATTATAAAAGATTTTTTAAGAGTATAAGATATTTTTTCAACCGTAAATCGGAATATAGATTGATATTTTTCTTTTCGTTCCGTTTTAATTAAGAATAAGAGACGAAAATAAATTTTAAACAATGGTGATTAAAAGAATAAACTTTTTACAATATTTAATTTTTAAAAGTAAATTCGTCTCATATGTTTTCGGTAGAAACACGCATTCTTTATATTTTAAAAATCATTTGATCTATCGAAACTATAGATTTTATTATATTATTATTATACTTATAAAATAATTAATGCTTTCCGTACCTTGAAGTTTTGTAAACAGTTGCAATTCATCTAATTTTCTGGAAGAGTAAGCTTGATCAAAACGAGCATCACGTACATCCGGGAAATGCAGTTCATCGGTCTTTAACTGCTGCTGCGCATCGTTGCTTTGCTTCTGATCTGTTCACTCCAAATCAATCACTGCTTAAACAATTCGGGAAAAATTCTATAAAGGCCTCAAAACAACACGATAATCTGCCTACTCACGAAAATAGTCACAGAACGGTTATACAATCCTGTAGTTTTTTTACACATTGCTATATGGAACCAAAATTATTTCATTAAAGTAATTTAGACCTTTAAAAAATATCATATATATAAAACTATTAAAAAAAAAACAAAAAAACGAATATCCAACTTTAGTTCAAATTTTTTTAAATTTTAAACTTTTTTTTTTATTTACAAATTCGATAATATAATTATTACAAATTTATTTTATCCGTAATGTATAAAAATTATTAATAATTTAATAATGCAATGTTTGCTGTTTACCATAAGACTTCTAAAATTTGCCCTGTTTATTCTATACTCTTATGCTTCCCGTAACAAATAACTAAAATCCAAAGTCCGTTAATTAAAATTAGTTAAAATTATGCCATGCTAAAAGTTTAACGCAATAAAAACTGTCATCATGTTTCATGTTATTTGTCCGATTTATAAAAAGAAAAAAGAAAAAAAAAAAAAAGATATGAATTAAAGGCAATATTGTATTTGTAACTGTTTTACAGTTTGCTTTGACTTTTTTTTTTTTTTTAATACAGTATTCTATATAAATTTAATTGGATAATTTTGTACTGGCTTAAGTTTTTATAATAACTCATAGGCGCCATTTAATATAGTACAGTATTTTAAGCGGAAATATTTCAAAACTATAACTTATATTGAGTTATTTAAATAAAATAAATTTAATTTAACATTAAAAAATTGCAAAGTAGTTGCAAAATATAATTCCATAATGTAAATTTGCACTGAATTAAATCGAAATTTTATAATTATAGACATTTTTCTTTTTACAGAAAAATTTTTTCAACTTACAGTATTATTAAATATATTTTTAATCTTAAAATTTTATTTCTCTTCCTAGTATCAATTTCTCCGGCGATGCTGACTGCTAATTATAATGTCATAATTTACAAATATGCTTGGATTCTTGCAATCTCATCGTATTTTTGGAATATGTATAGAGGTCGATTAAATATAAAAATACTGACTAATCGCGGCCAATCATTAATCTTTCAGGAACGGAATAATAAAATTCAATAGTCTTTAAATGATAGAAATGATGATGATAATGTTTAGATATGATCAATTAAATGTAATGTATAGTATTTACATAAGAAAATATTATTATTTTTCTCATTGAACGTTTCATTTATTAATATCAGAAATTATTATAAAAAATATTAGTTGCTTCGCATAATAAAAACCAGAAAAACTATCATTTTACGTCTGTGAAAACACTATATAATCTTACCGTTATACGTGACGTCGGTCGAATTTTGTTCCATTAGATAAACTTTAGACCGTTTCTTCGCATTATAAAACAGAATGGATGTAAAGTTTAGCCAAGATTAGCAACAACTGACAATATAAAAAAAGCTAACTCAGCCATCATAAATGCGGACGCGCGTTTGATTTTCGTCCCCTTTATTCTTACCCCTTAAATATAATTCGAGTCGGCGCAATAGCGATACTATTCAACAGGTGCTATTTGCGCGACTTTGTACCGTCTGTTTGCCCGTGTTTGTCTTCGCATAGAACGCACCGATGATGAACGAAACGGCAAGATAACTTTCTCTGGTTTCCAGTGCTGTGGTTGTTATAGGTGCGGCTTTTACTTGATTGAAGAAACACATAGGTAAAAGTTCGAAAAAATTGTTGAATGACCGGATTGAATGCTTTGATATATGTATAATTTTAAGGTACGTTGATATCTTATCATATACAAATATTAAAAAATGTTTTTCAAATGCATATTTTTGTATTAAAAATTAATTTTCATATATAATTCATATTGATGAAAATTTATTTATATATTATATTTATTATTTAATTTGTTGTTTATATAAAAAAATAATTCAATCAAAATACTTATTATTTTCTGGTTTATGGGAAAAGTATTATTTTCACTTTCCAGCTATTTTTCTATTGCATTACTTTTTTTTTTAAATGAATTTAATTTTTCATTTAAACTGTGTTTTTTTACATTATAATATAAATATGTTTCTGTAGTTTTTTAATAATTTTAGTTAAAAATGTAAAGTATTAAGAGATTTTAAAAAACTGACAAATATGATTATTAAAATTATATAATTTTGTATCTATTTTGTATATATACATAAAATTTTATTAAATTACAAAATAATATACAAGAAAAATAAATATTATTTAATTTGTAATTAAATAATTATTTGATTAATTTCATTATTATGATTCTGTTTAATAAAAAATTTCAATATCCATAAAAGCATTTTTATTAGAAAATATTTTAAAATTAAAATAATTTTATTTACAGCAAAAACATGAGAAAACTCCATATATAAATTTTAAGTACTTAAAATGTTTTTGTAATTTACTAAGGTATAATTCAGAATCCATAAATGAATCTACAATTGAATGCATTTAATTATTATTGAGATTATTACCAAGAATCTAGAGATATATTTATTATAAGACACATAAATAAATGAATATTAATAAATTTTTTTATTTTGTTAGTACAGTCCTTTACTGTATTTACTTCTTTATCCAACTGTATTTATTTAATTAATTAAATTTTTTTAACTTAAACCTGAAAAATTATATTACATGATCAACTTATATTCCTATATATTATATCACATAAATTTATATTAATTATATTATTATAAAAATTGCTACCATAATATAATAAAAATCAATGCTAATATTATCATTAGCATTAAATATCTGAAATATTCATTAAAAAATCCTGAATATGAAATCCTAATAATATCTGAAAGTCCTGAAATATTCATTATAAATGATTTACAAATTGTAAAGAAAAAGTGGCTAAGCATGCTTGTAAGAATTTTCTAACTTATTGCATATAAAATATAAGACAGCTGTGTCATTTTAATAGCAAGAATAGAATTTTTGAAAAAGAATAAACTTTCAGATGTAAAGTTTCATATGAAGAGCTTATATCATAAATTAAAAAAAAATCCATTTTATATATTCAAATTTTAAACAATAAAAATCATAACATAATATTCTTAATAATTTTTTAAAAGTAAAATAGTTTTAATAATATAAACATACTAAATATAATATTAATTAGTTCATAGAGAGCACTATTCGGCAGTTACATTTCAACAACACTTTTTTATTTACACAATATTAACGTTTTCGGTGGTTCTAAGCCACCCTCTTCAGGTTACAACAATTTGAAAATTTCAAAGTTGTAACCAGGTTACAACAATTTGAACTTTGAAATTTTCAAATTGTTGTAACCTGAAGATGCTTAGAACCACCAAAAACGTTAGTATTGTGTAAATAAAAAAGTGTTGTTGAAATGTAACTGCCAAATAGTGCTCTGTATGAACTAATTAATATTATAACAATGGTTAGGCAATAGTATTAAGAAGAATTTTATGGATACTAAATATAATAAATTTGATATGTAACTGCTATTTATTATATTATTATTTTATTTGTTGATTATTCAAATATTTAATATTGAAAATACAATACTATTTAAATATTATATGATTTAAAAATACAGAAATTTCAAATTGAGGATCAGGATCTTGTTGGGTATCATGAAACTTAAATCAGATGTCAGGAGATGATCTAATTTTCTTGGAGCCTTAGGCTTGAGGTTTTTTTGGGGCTTTTTTAAAATTTTTAAATCAATATTATTTTACTTTTCTGTGTTCTATCACTTCTTTAACAATTACATACTTTGCATTAATACAATACTTTAAATGATATATTTGCAAATATATTGAATAGATATATAAGAATACTTTGCTTTTTAGGCACTTTGCTAATACAGCATTTCTCAATTATATCCTATGTTTTTATTTTCTATCTCAAAATGAGAATTATATTCAGTATAATACAGTAATATCCAGAGTTACATAATAGGTGAGACTGGGAAGCATAACATAAGTCAAAAATTATGTAAGTTAGGATACCTACGGTTTCTCAAATCTAATTTCAGATACATATGTATTAGCTTTTTAACTGGCTCTTTATTAGCAAGAAAACAACTAATTATAAAAATTTATAATATATAGTCATAATTAAAGACTTATATCTTGACTCTTACTCTTATATGTAGTTATAATTACTCTTATTAATAAGTATAGTATTTTATTATATTTGTTATATCAACAAATATAATAAAATACTATACCTAGAACATATTTAAAAAGTTTGTACAGATCAACTCATGGCATATCTGCACATGAAACACATCCATACAAGCTCGTGAAAGCTCAAACCTGCATATCATAATTAATGCTTAGTGTGTTGTGTGGGTGCAGGAGTGGGCAGGAGGCAGGATGAGAAGTTACATATCTTCAAATTTATGTAAGTCAGGCTATTACTGCACTTAATTTGTGTTTTATATACTTATTTTAATACATGGACAGATCAAGCATGGAGCTATCATAAAAACTGCAAGTGTGAGATTTGGAATCAAACTTGGCCCTCCAACATGATTCACAAATGCTTTAAAACATGCTCATCCAGCCAAGATTTTTAGGCTTGGCATTACTGTACATTTAATGAATATGTATTATAAAGTTATTACACACTTTGCTCCTTTATTACTAGATCACAAAACAAGTACTACAGCAAAGTAAAAGAATTTAAATGGCAAAACGTTTTCGGACATATGACGTCCCTCATCAGTGCCATATACTTA
>WUQG02417327.1:0-15550 GCA_011317285.2 Androctonus mauritanicus | reverse complement strand
GTAAAATCTTAATGGAATCGTCCCACACTAAGCTTGTTCGAATACACGCCTGGAAAAAGCAATCTCGTTGGATTGAAATAGTGTAAGGAAGCCGAACAACTTCGGCCCATAGGAAAAACTTTATGGACTAGACTGTACATTCTATGATACAGCAGTTCATTGTTTCATTACGTTTATGTAGGGCCTACTGCATAATTCATAGCAGAAAATGTAGATTTATACCGTAAATGACGCTTGAAATCAGAATCGCATTGAAAATTTGTAGGACCAGATGCAATTATATCCTAGGCATTTTTTATAAGTTGATGTTGTTATGTTAACAAAATTATATTACGAAAAATACCGAATCTAGAGTCTATTTTATTCGGATCAAGCCTTGCATAAAATTTTGTTGTGATGTTAAAATGAGAATTTTAATTATATTTTGAAATAAATACTGTATTTGTCGGGTTTATAGGATGCATTTCTTTCTCTTATAATGTCATTAATAAAAATCACGCTAAGTTTTATAAGTCGAATGTGACAATCTCTGCGAAATTAGCACCTGCAAAAACGAGAAGTCGGCAAACAAAAAAATGTAGTTAGCGGATAATTTATATCAATATAATGGATATTACAACGGATAGTCAGTACATTTTCAGAAATTACAAAGCTATTGCGGGAAAAACCGAATTCCAACAATAGCTTGACAATTACTGAAAAGTGTATTGACTATTCATTATAATATTAGTGGATCTTAAAAAAATGAGCTTGTCACAAGCGTTCCCGAAATTATGAAATATTATATACGATTAGTATATATGTAACATATAAATTAAAAGATATGTTAAGAATTGCATACACATATTTTTTATTGTTAATTTTAAGACTGTGTTATCTTATATAAAACGTTATTGATTTTGGTGTTCTGATAATTTTTATATTTAAAAGTGTTCCATGACTCCGAAAAGGTCAAGAATCACTGTCCTAATCAATAGTAATAATAATGATTATAATGATGTTGAGGATGATGATCATGTCAATAATGATTCTTAAGTTTGAATAATATTAAAATAGTAAGAGTAATAATTCTATACTTTTCTTTATTGGCTCTTGAGTTTTATTTTTATTGAACAACAATATTTTTAAAAGATTTTCTTAAATCTATTTTTCCAAAATTAGGGTGTCTTCCACGCCACAGGTTCTTATAAGCCAACAAATACGATAAATAAAAAAGACCATTTTAATATTTCAGTTACTGAATAAAATATCAGCGTCGTTTATATTGTGTAATAACTCTTCTCTACGGATGAAAAGTTATTGCACAATATAAGCGATAACATACTTTTGAATTCAATGTGAAAAATAATTTTAAATAATATTTCACTTAACGCTGTAAAATAAAAATAAAATTTGGTTGTTGCAGAATGAAAAAAAAGGTGATACACAGCACAGTACTATAATAAGGAATGGTGTACAATATACCTATATATATAATATATAATAGTAATTATATTACTAGTATATAACTATATATATAAAGTTTTTATATTTTAGAGATTATTAAATAACATTTAATTTTCGCTCTTTGCTATGTAATTATTATTATTGCTGACTTTGATTAAAACACTTTTTATACAGAACAAATAGAAAAAATTCGCCAATTAATATATTATACAGTATTTCAAACATACTCTCGGTTTCGAAGTACAGAAAATCTTTCTTTACAATATTAAATGCTTCTTAAGCTAATTCAGTTATTGTTTGCTTTTTATGTCTTATAATGAAGATGCTATTTTGATGATAATAATAATATTTAATTATCCTAAAAAAGGAAATATTCAGTTAATAAATATAATGATACAAATATCAATTAAAATCATTGCTATGCAATACAGTATATTTATTTATTCTGTTATTAAAAATTTGAAAAATTGATTTATACAAGTAAAAGTTGATTAGTTAAGAGTTAGCTGTAATTTTTAAACTAGAACAGATATTTGTATTTTGATTAAAAAATTTTTCTTGGAGCTTATATGGGAAGTTAAATTGAATTTGATTTGATTTTTTAATGTTCTCCACTGAAAATATTATGATAATAATGATAGAAATATGGGAAATATATACGAATTGAATTTTCTTATTTCGAAGTTTAAATGATTAGAAATGGATGCTAGTTTAAAATCAAATATTGCTTAAAAGATAAAATAATGCGTTCATTTAGCCATGATTTTTAATTAAAAATAATAAATTTATCCACAAAAGAAAAAAATAAAGACTTCAAAGAGAAAGAACTAATGCGTGCTTTTCGAATATTTTTGTTATTTTGGAATCATTAAAGGCTAATGAGACTAAAATAACCTTTTACGACATCAAAGTCATTTTCAACGGAATAATTTCTTATTGAATTTTATAAAACTCCATCAAATGCGATAATTCAAAAGTTATTTATTAAAGCAGAGGTCTCAAACTCATTCTCTTCAAAGATCCAATTTAAACATCATTGATTGGTTAGAGTCGCATTTAAAATTAATACCTTACGGGAAAAAGAAAGATTTTTACGTGACTTAAATAGTCTGAAAGATTGACTGCATTAACTATTTACGTATTAATTTCCTTAAAACAAGATTCCTCAATTCATGTTCAAAATTATAAAAACATTTTTAATTTTAAATGGTTTAGTTAACGATAGTAAATTCTATAAGTTCGAAGTAGAGATTTTGTACAAAAAAAATTTTTTTTTACTGAATTTCAATACAATTTATAAAAATATTTTAAAGTGATTTTCAAATATTTCATAAAATACGATTGTAATAACTGTTTTCTGAATACATTTTATATACTCGTGCCACAATGAAGGACATATCTGGCCGCCAGTTTCAGACCACTATATTATAGATAGATGGAAATTTCAAAAGTTTTAACCTATGTTTAAATGGTTGAAACTGTGGAGTTTATTGATATGTAATCGACATTATTTTCAGCGATATAATCTTTCTGCCGAATTTTACAAATATTTATTAATTAATTTTAACTGATTTAAGACAGTTAAATGTGCGCCATTTTTAAGGGATTAAAAGATGTCGACAAAATATTTTATGAATCCTTACGAAATTTCATAAAAAAAAAAAAAAAAAACTATTAATTAGTTGAAAAAATAATATTCTGTAAATTAATTAAAACAATTTAATAATATTCTGAATTAATTTAATCCACAATGTTATTTTATTATAGTGGATATAATATTTAATAAAATTAATGTACAAATAGGAAAGGCACATTATATTATTATGTGTTTTTCTTTAGCATATTTTACCTTATTTTTTGAAAGAATGTGAAGTTTATACGATTACCTTGCTGTTATTAGTTTGCCCCATTAATAACATTTAAACTAATTAATATTCTATATCTATGGAATTTGTTAGAGATGTTTTGTTATCAAATTTCCTCGATACCTCATCTTTATTCCTGAAGTTTCAACAATTTAGAAATGATAATCGTTCAAACTTCTTGAATATTAGCTTTTAAATTATTGTATAATAGACTTTTTATGAAAATCAGTAAAGAGATGGCTTTGATAATCGCCAGATGGCTACGCGGTAATGTTCCTTTGCCGTCTGGATAGGCTTACCATATTTTTTTGGGTCCAACCCAGGACATATTTTTGAAATTACTTAAAAGTCTACAGATTCCCATATTTGTTTGTCGACAAACCCTTTACCCGACAGCAGGTCTGCCCGACAGTCCGGTGGTCTGGTCGGAGTGTGTATAGGGGCCTTAAGATTTAGCGCATTTTTTATTCATATTTTATTTTCTAGAAATATGAAAGTGGCTAAAAAAATTCTAATCTGTAGGAGAGGTGTAATTATGTATACTGTATTTTTGCTATTAATTTTTTTCTGCATTAATTTTTATTTTATTTTAAGTGGCAATATTAAGGAGTTAACAAAGGTCTGTCACAGAAGCAAATTTAAGTGCCGCCCGGGGCTGATGTTATGCTCCGGGCGGTACTTACTTTACCGCTAGCTATTGCTCGTAACTCGAATTTTAGCTCGCAACTCGAAGTAAGAGACGGCTCGTATCTCGAAACATTCGTAAGTCGAGGTACTACTGTAGGTCTAAAATTAAAAAAAAAATCCTCGCCAGTTACAAAATTCTCAAACCCCGGACATTTTGCAACCCCGGATATTACCCCGGACAGCACTAAAAAACCAGGACTGTCCGGGCAAATCCCGGACGTATGGTAAGCCTACGTCTGGAGGCCTGCATTTAGTTCAGAGTTTCATACATTCTACATTTTTTCAAGATCGGTTTGGGCCTGGAACTCTGAACTCATGGGTGTGGGCGGTTTATCTGAGTTCTGTATTAGTCCCGATCCACATTATTGAGCCGTTCATGGTTCGATCTCTCTCCGCTCTCAGTCCGGTCGAATATTTCTGCATTGTTTGTAACAAACCTGTTCACACTATGGGTAACGATCGAGTCTCGTCTGTTCGCTCCAGTCAAGGTTGATCGGAAAGTATATTTCACCAGAGCGTGACCGAACTTTTCTGGACTTATACTAATAGTGTGAATTTCCTTCTTTGTTCGATCAACAGTCATTCCAGCGCTTTTATTGCTTTAAAACTTTAAAGAAAAGTTATATACGCTAAGAATAACGGAAAACCTATATGGAATTCTAAAAAAGGATGTTTATAAATTAATTATTATTATTTACCTTCGAATTTATCTACATAAATATATGCAAAGTGAAATTAATATAGCAATTGTTTTATTTTAGATGAAATGCCCATTGAATTAGTCAAATACAAACCAGGTTTATATAACTTACAATTACCATATTATAGTGATAATAATTATAAGAAAATCTATTCGAAAATATTTTATAAATTTATCTTTATCATCTATTAAATGAAGATACAGGGTGTAATATTCTCCTTCAAGTTTTCTTTGCGTTAAACTTGGATGTACCCATATCCTTTTTGTCTTTTTTCGTTTCTTAATATTTTCCTCTTCATCAAGAAAAATAGCCATAATTGATAAGTCCTCAAATAAAAATTTTCTACAGCACACAAGACGTCCAACCTGGAGATCGGTTTCAGACTTACTGGTGAGAGAATATGTGAACACGTTGTAAAATGACCGGAGAAAGATCGAACTGCGAGCGGCTTGATAGTGTAGATCGGGCTTAATCTTACTGTTTAATGACTTCCGATTGGAAAACGGAAGAAAGTGAGAAATGACTTTGCTGATATATAGTTTAATCAATCGAAAAGAAAGCATGTTCGGAAAGCATAAACGATTAGTTCTTTTTCAGAACTACTTATCTTATAATTATTTTCATTCTTCTTTCAGTTTGATTTAAACCTTTATGTAGTTTAATCTTAATTTCCTTTCTATATTATAAAATTTTTGAATTTAAAATCAAGTATAAAGAGTACAATTTCTGACTTAAATATATTCTAAAATTTTCATTTAGTTGTTTTATATATCTTGTAAAAATTATCACAATTAATTTTCATTTCACCTTATTTATTTTGGATGTTTATATTGACTTTAGAATGATTTAAATTAATCACATGTAATTATTAATCTTTATGAATATTACGCCTAGTTTACTTTAAACCTACATGCACTTTTTATATAAACTGAAAATCAATAATAACCTTGGAGCATATTTTATTTTAAAAGCGCTTCGTTATTGATGCAAATTATTGTATATTTTTAAGCTTATAATATATACATTTACAATAAACACTTTATTTTCTGTTCGTTTGATGTTTTTGTTGATTATTTAACTAGAAAGAAATATGTACTTCAAAGAATTTTAAAATATCAAAATTTCTGCCCCAGATTAAGTTGTGAATTTTTATGGAATATTTATCTTATTTAATAAAAATTATATTAATGAAATATAGTTTTATTAAACAAGATATATATTTTTTAAATTTTATTTTAGAATTTATTTTTTAATTTAGCAGAAATGTTTAAATGAATTTTCTTTTTAACATTTTTATATCGTCGAAAATTTTTCTATCGAGAGTAATTATAATATTAGATTTTACTTAAATTTAAAGAGATTAATCTATTTGTGTTAACAATTTTAAATTGAAGAAAATCGACATTTTTTAATATACATTTGGGCATTAAAGAATCCATTAGAAGAATCTGTATCTTAGAAACTTATTAAAATAATTCAATGATTCAATGACATAATATTTTGATTTATCTATAATACAATAAAAAACACTCAATACAAAAAGAATCGAAGCGTTCTTAAAGAGTTTCAAAATAAATGAAGAGAAATTTTATAACAATAATCATTTATTCAAAATGTTTTCTTTGATATGAAAAAGACCTTCTAAAATCACTTTCAATTATCTAGACAATTATAAGAATCATAAAATTACATAATAATTAGAAAACTAAATCATCAGTTCATCAAAAAGTTTTAATTAAAATTTTTCTCATAATTTAATATTTATTAGATCAAACGTTTTCCCAATGCAATACTACTTAATTTGAAACATTTCAAAAGTTTGTATATGTAATTGAAAAAGTTGTAAAATTGAATATTCTATTCTACAGTAATAATTGATACAGAACTTTAGAATTTTAGATATTATTTTTAAAGAATCCAATAAATAGTTTAAAGTAAAATTTTTATTGTATTTTATTTTTACAGAAAAATTATTTTCATAATAGTATACATAGAAAAATGTTAAAACTATAATAAATGAAATAATTTGATCTACACATATATGCCTATAAATCATAATGATATACAACGTAAATAGTGCTAGGAAGAATTAATCACATACTTCTTTCGTGTCAGTTATTTAGAATGATTAAAAGATCAGAAGTATTGCACTGTTTATCATAAAATCGTTTTTAATAGCATAATTTCTCTACTGAATTTCACAAAAATCTTATCAACTAGTATTTCAAAACAGTAGTCCTATCTGATAGAATTATCAGATACTATTTAGAACTATAATATCCGATTTACTAGGAGAACTTCAGAAACTTGGATATCTGCTATTTTTAAATGGATGAAGCTATATGATTAATAATTGATGTAACATCAGTAGCATAAACCTTTTATTAAATTCCATAAAAATCTATCAAATATTTCTGGAAATACCAAGAAAATAAGGTAATATAGAAGGAAATACAGAAAATGAATATTAGTTTTAAGTTAAATGATTTAAGTAGGGGGTTAAAAATCGTAGCCATTTTAAATAATACTTTTGAATTTCATAAAAATCTACCAATTAGGCCTATTTCAAATATTATTAATAGGAAACAGATAATGGATAGCATTTGTGGTTTTATAAGTCTTATTTTCCTATGAAAATTAGCCACATACTGGAATATAATAATATAATTTAAAACTATAAATAACTACTGATATTTTAAAAAATTTTAAATCTTTTATGCACCGTAAAATTTTATATAGAAATTTTGCATAGAAAATTTCATATACTGTATTATAAATATTGTATACGGAATTATTATATTTGAATCATTTTTCTGTATCTAAAAAACGGAATAAAAACAGGTCTTTGCATAGAAGTATTTTGGTATTAAATATTCCTATATTTATATCATATATAGATGAAGCAGTGTCCTCAAGTATTTTCTTGAAAAACTTCGAACAAACTTTAGAAATTTCGGAAAAGACTCGAGATAATTAAACTGTATTTGCTAATATAGTAAAATGAACAGAGCCCGAATTATATATAAATATAAAATTAAAAGCCCGAATTATATATAAATATAAAATTAAACTATCTTTCAAGCATACGGATTTAAAATTGTAAACTTTTTCATTCTACGAAATTATGTTTTTATAAATATATGAAAATTAATCAACACGAAAGTAATACTATATAACATACAGTAGAAATTGAAATTTTAGTTTGGTATTCTAAGACCTGCAAATTTTCAAAATTCATTGTCGCACACCTCTTAACCTTGGCCTATCCGTGTGTCAAAACAATTAAACTTAACTGATGTTTTAATAAATTTAAATGTTGTAATTGAATAATTTCAATGTAAATTTCTTACTATTTTGAAAATTATTAATTATTAATTTTAATTTTATATGATGCAAATAAATTTTTATGCGTATTATTTATTAAAGAAAATAGCATCTCTCGAAAAAAATGAATAGATAAATTATTTTTTAAAATCGGATCAATTTCAATTTAAGTAATTTTTATCATTTCTAAACCAAGAATTAATATTTTCGATTTTACTTGTATTATTTTTTTAAAAACCCCTATACAAGTAAAATTATTAAAATATGATTTTTTATTTATCTTATTTAATATAATAATTTTCAAATAATTAATAAAAATAATAATATGCCACTTATTTAATAGATTGGCTTTATAAAATTGCTATCGGGAGGAAATAAAATACCAAATCAAAAATTTATATATTTATGGATGAATTATGATTATTTTTAGTTATTTATAAAAATATCTTATTAACTCGAATATAAAATAAAATCAGTAATATAAAGAAGAAATCGCCATATATTTGAACTTTACAATTTTCTAAAAAAATATAGTAAATTATTAGGTTCTTTATAAGAAGTATGTTATCTTGTTTTGAATGTAAAGCATATTATCTTTTAGTTGTTGCCATATTTCCGATATCTTGGATAATATGCCATTTCGTATATCTATTTTGGATCGTTAATCTTTTGTAATTATTCAAAATTTTCAAAGCATTTCTTATTTTTCTATTACTTTAATAAATATAGTTTATTATTTATTCTGACGGATGAATTTTATTTCTAATGTCAAACATGTCAAAGCGAACGCTCTTGAATAAAAATGTTATCATATTCTCTAACTTACTCTTAAAAATTAGATTCGTGAAAATTGATGATCATTTCTATTTTGCTTGATTAAAATGAAAGAGATAAAGGGTTTCTATATTTATATAATTACGACAATGTATGTAACGTTTTAAGTTTTTGAATTTTTATATTTTTTGAATTTTTGCTTATATTATTTTTAAAAATAAAAATATGAAATTGCTAGAAATATCTGGATAGACTTATTACAGTATATTTTCCATTACCGACTTATATTTATAATTTTTTCTTACTAATTTTTATATCTTGATATAAATCTGATAAAATTATCACGTTTTTAAAAATAAAAATAAAAAATATTAATCTCTGCTTCTTGATTTTTAATTTTTCTTCAGTCTTCAAACGCTATATTTTTAATTTATTAGGAGTTTTGTATTATTTTGATTTAATTTTATAATTTATTTTAAAGGAGCTAGTGCTTTACATCTTGCAATAGCATATCATAATTCCGAAATAGTTAAACAAGTAGTGGAATGTGGTGCTGCTGTTAATCAACGTGCAACCGGTCGGTTTTTTCTTCCTCACGATCAGCAAAACTTACCTGCTAAAAAACAAACAAATTATATTGGTAAGTAGACGTAATAAAGACAATTAAATTTAGTATTACCACTATAATACAATTTAATTTTGAAAGATAAAAATATTTGACCTTTAAATTTTTAATTAAAGATCATTAGAAGTAGATAAGCTCCAGATATAAACTTAAAAAATTTTTTTTTCTTTAGGATTATGTTACTTGGGAGAATATCCGTTAGCGTGGGCAGCATGTTGCGATAATGAGCCTGCTTACAATTTACTACTCAATCGTGGTGGTGATCCAAATATGCAAGATTCGTTTGGAAATATGATACTACATATGGTTGTTATTCGAGACAAATTAGTAAGGGATAAATCTTAGATAGAAATTTTTAAGATAAAATTTATTAATAAATTTATATTTGCAGAAAATGTATGGATATGCTTTAAGACATCCACAGAAACCGGCAAAGGATTGTATTCTTAATAATTATGGTCTCACTCCATTAACGTTAGCATGTAAACTAGGGAGAAATAAAATATTTCGAGAGATGTTAGAGCTTAGTGCAATTGTAAGTATTAATAGAACATATTAAACATTTTATAATATTCTGTGTGAATAAGTGAAATGGCGCATTCGCTACAATGGATAAATTACATTATGTTGTTATGTGCTATCGGTATCAATGCACGCATGAATTTATAGAATATGCATTGATTTTTATAAATTAATTTTTAATCTTCTATAAAATCGCTTAAATAAAAGAAATAAACGCGTACTTTGAAGTTCTTCTATCTTGATACAAAACAATAAAATGAAATAATCCTTATGCAATAATAATAATTATGTTCTTATACAACTGATCACATTCTAAAAAATATAAAAAGCTCATAAAAAATTCTAACTTGGAACAAAATGTTATTAATTTATATTAATGATTAACTTTTTGCGTTATATTTCACGTCATATTAAATATTTAATTCTCTTAAACAGGAATGAGGTTAAACAGAATACAGCTAGGATATCAATTATTCTATGAAAAAGAAAACAACAAATATATTATTCTTTAGTTATAAAAATTTTTCTGTTATAAATAGAATATTAATAATTATTATAATTATAGTTTATGAACAAAATAATGCGACAATTATAATTTGATGTTGTTCGTTGATGTAAGAAAATAATAGATTCATTTAAAGGAATTTTCTATTTTGTGATGTTAGACAGGGACATGGTTAAAACAAACAAATTATGATGGTACTAAGCGTATCGGCAAAAGTAATTAGCATGACATATACATAACTGTTTCCTACTTTAATTTTTTTCATGCAATTCAGGTTCATTTTGAATATAACTAATATTCAAAATTATTAACATTGACAAATGTAATGTAATTAATTGATTAATATGTCATTCGAATGGAAAAAATTAGATTAAATTAGGTTAATTTAAGTATGCTGCCCATTTATACAAACATTCAACAAACTGAAAAAATGCAAATTTATAATTTTCTGAAATTTTAAATGCAAATTTTTCGGCCATAGTAGGCCAAGAAAAATTGAAATTTTAACGATAGTATCCTCGAGGAAGTTACTTTAAAAAAATCACATCTAAGTTTGTTCATTCAAATTTGATGCAATTAAAACGCCATTGCATATCTTTATACAACGGCATTGACTTTTAACTTTTGTCATCGGGTGGGAATTATCTAAATATTTATATCGCTTTTTATGAAAAATTATACAAAAATGAACGGTCATTTTGATAGGTATTGCAATAAAAAATAAATTTATTTAAATCAAGTATAAACTATGTTATTCCTTTAATATATTATTGATTATTTACATTTTATAGATAATGTTTGCACTCTTAAATATAAAACAATACTGAGGCGAAAGGAACTTTTGTCTCCGTTTCAAATTTATATAGAGGAAACTGTCCTATTCCTCTTGAGGAGTCGACCCATGTCGAATGAAGGCATTTAGCGATATAGTAGATATAATTATTACCTTTCAGAGTATTACAAAACATCTTGCCTTCTACGAGTTCATTTTATCTGATATTAAAGGACGAAAATTCCTGATATCGCTTTTCTCTTTTCTTGATATTTTTGATAATTGTCTAGATTTAAAGGAAATTTATAAAATAACTTAAAATAAATAAATTTATGCAAATTTTTTAGAACTATTGTAGCTAAAATAATGCAATTTATAAAATATAGTAGATTATAATAAGATAATTATTCCAATCAAAAACATTTAATATATAAAAAATAAACCAAGTAAACTATAGTGCTAAGAAATTAAGATACTTTTTACAATTTACATATTTATTACTTTGGTTGACGTCAAAGCTGAGAGTGGTTTTTAATTTGAGTATAAGGGACTTATACTCAGCTTTGTTCACGTTATTTTTTTTTTTTTTCTTAAATTGTCGGCCAAGTTACTAAATCTAAATTTTTAACAAATATCCTAATTTCGTAGCACTATACTTGATTTAATTTTTTATGTTTTAGATGTATTTAATTGGATATCATTTTTTTAGATGAATACTGTTTTGTTGTTAGAATTTCTGGAAAGACATTCTAACAACAACAAGTTAATTAATACATCATTAGCTACTCTCTTTACTTTTAATCCGATTGAGTGGAAAGTTTTTGAAAACATTTGCTAAGATGATAAGCATATGTATTCAGCGTAGAAGACGTATCCCAATTTTGAAAAGATAAATTTAAAGAAAAAAATTTACTGTTAATACAGTTTTAAATTTGGAAATTTAAAATTCAATAAAAATAAAAACTAAAGATTAGTAAAGAAAAGTTAATGACTAAGCTTATTACTGTTATTATTTTAATATTGTTCAATTAGATTCATTACTGGCGTGATCATCATTATTATCAACATCAACACTATTATAATCATCTCCATCATTGATTAGAGTTTAAATGTAGGGCCTACAACTAGAATTTAATTGCTACTGCAATACGTTTATTAATTAAATTGATAAGTGTTTATTCATTATAAAAACCATTATAACGATGTAAACTATCCATTAAATACATTTTTTTGCCTGCCAACTTCTCGATTTTTCGCAAGTTCTATATAGCTACTTTCGGTTTTAAAGACGCAGGGAGAAGTTTTCAAAGCTATTTATAAGAAAAAAGCGTATCTTATAATCCGACAAATACGACATATCAAATTTGATCGAAATCGATTGAACGATTCGACCAAATTCTTCCATCTTCATTTTGGTTCCATCGGGCTGAATTTTTCAGAAAGATTTAAATAGCATAGTTAAATATAATTAAAATATAAGCGCCGACAGCAGTAAGTTATTCAATATAAATTTTTTGTATTGAAAGATTTAAGTAGCAAATGAGCAGTTACGTTACAGATTTGGTCAAAATCGGTTGAACTATGTGATCCATAGAAACATTTTTAGAGAAGACAATCATTATCTCCTACCTTTTAATTTTAACCTAATTCGAACAAAATTTTCAGATTTTAATTGAGCTGGGCTATGCCTATATTCCAAATTTGACCAAAAGCAATTAAAGTGTGATATGTAGAGGTGTTTATGGAAAACGTCTCCATTTCCGCTTTATTTTGACCCGATTGTGCTGAAATTTTCAGGAATCTTCAAATAATCTAAGACAGCTACATTCCAAATTTCATCTATATCGGTTAAATGATGTGACTTTAAAGGTTTGCGGAGGAGAAGGAAGAAAAAGTGAAAACATTTTTGTTTTCCAATTTTTGTAATTTTTAGACATCTCTAGTTCTTTTATTATTTTGATTTGAAACCTCAAATTTGCCATTCTATAAGATATTGAGTATTTCGAATAAAATTGTCAGATTAATAACATCTAATTTAGAAAGAAAGTTACAGAAAGTTGAATTTGAGTAATAATGATTCTGTAATAATAATCAGTCAGTGATGACTGTACTTGGCTTAGAATCACCATATACATCTTGATAAATATTATTTACATAATCGTATTGTATGCACTATGAAGCTAATTCCTTTAACCCTCAAAAATTTCAATAACTTTCAAATTTATTCGAATATCTCTACAACTGTTTATGACCCTATAAGAAAAATTTCTATCTGAACGTCAGAATGAGCATTCAAAAATGTTTCTATAATAAATTGGAACCAATAGCAGCTAAACTACAAAGATTTAAGAGAAATTGTATACAGAAACCATACAAATTCATGAAAATTTCTACATGAAATATTATAGTTAATGATATACTGTAAAAAAATACATTTATGATTTTTAATGAAGTTTTATATAAAAAGAACTTGCATCAAAATCGATTCATTAGAAATTGCTGTTATATGCTATGAATGTTTTTTTACATTTATGATACTAACTATATATGACAATAACTGTATAGGCCTATGTATATTTTTAACCCATATGGATGAAACATAATCTTGTATTTTTAAAGTTCTCTATTAAATTTGGCCAAGCCAATTTTATATCTCAAAAATAAATAAATAATAGTTATTTTTCGATCATATTAGTGAAGAGTGCTTTCTAATAATCACTCAGAAAACACAGTTAAATTTAATAATTTATCTTTCAAACACTAGCATAATATATAATACTGTATAGGCTTATTAACTAATGATTAATGTATAAATATTTAATTATTGTATTGTTTTAATAAGTTGTTATCTAAATATTTATTCAAAATATCCAAATTATGTAAATGGATAATTGAAATTTTATTTATTTTTTAGGAATTTTGGAGATACACTAATATCACTTGTTCAGGTTATCCATTAAATGCTTTAGATACAATTCTACCAAATGGAAAAACAAGTAAGTAATCATAATTATTATAATTAGATTAAGATCTTTTAGAAGTGAAAATTAATTATAAATATTTTGATAGACTGGAATTCGGCATTGATGATTATTCTAGACGGTCAAACAAATGAACATTTGGATATGTTAGACGGTGGTGTAATTCAAAGATTACTTGAAGAAAAATGGAAAACATTTGCAAGAGTAAAAATAATTTTATATTTATGAAATAACTGATTATTATTAATTATATAAAAGATTTATTTTTATTTTAGCAATACTTCCTTAAAAAACTTGCTCTTGTATTTCTTCACTTGATCACTCTTGGCATTGCAGTTTATTTAAGACCCATGACTGATCAGCCCTTATTTGGAGATACTGATGCATGGTCAATTGTATGCATGGCATTAAGTGAAAAAATTTTAAATTTAGTTATTAAATAACAACATATAAATATTCTATTATTATTTTTAGTGTAGATATTGTTCTGAAATTATATCTTGTCTTGGCTGCATAAGTTTTGTAATATTTCAACAAGGAGAAGAAATATTAGCACAAGGAATTGTGGGCTTCCTTTTTAGCTTGGTATATTATTAGATTTGAAAATTTTTTAAATAATCAATTAAATTACTTTATAAACTTGAAATTATATTTTCAGACCAATCCTTCCAAAGCCATATTTCTTGTTTCCAATATATTAATTCTTATATGTATTCCTTGTCGTATATTTGGAGAACGATATATAGAAGATTTTCTTCTTTCCATTGCTCTACCTGGGACATGGTTCTTCCTTATTTTCTTTGCAGGGTAAATATAACTTTTGATATTTAACAAGTTTTTTATGGAAATTAAAAGTAATTTTTAAGCATAAATGAAAATTTATAATTAATTTTCAGTAAATTCATTAAATGTTATAAGCTCAACATAAATATTTTATTTAATTATGTAGAGCAATGCGATTAACGGGACCATTTATTACAATGATATACAGTATGTTAGTCGGAGATATGTTTCGTTTTAGTATTATATATCTAATCTTCCTGCTTGGTTTTACACAAGGTATGTAAAAAATAATTTATTTAAATTTTGAAATTTATTTTATATTTTATGATTGTTTAAATTTATTCATACTTTTAGCCTTCTTTTTCTTATTTAAATCATCCAAAAATGAAAGGTTTGAATCTTTTCCACAAACATGGATGTCGCTATTTCATATGACTCTTGGTTTTTATGAAGTAAGCAACTCGTAAAATGGTAAAAATTAATTTGTTTTCTCTTTACTATTAAGTGTTAAGCTTAGTTTTCTGTTTATTTAGTATGGTGACTTAGGGCAGACTTATTATCATAT